>ML790945.1:67016-114382 GCA_009831015.1 Picea engelmannii
ACATAGTGAAGAATATTGTGATTGTACAAGCAAGGATTGCTTGAGGAGTTTTATCCTTCCATAAGGATTAATATATGGTGTTACCCTACCTCAAGGGTTTTCTCTATTTCTTGTGTTCATGTTATGGTGAATGGTTTATGGTTCATTCTTGGTATTATTGAAGTATATTTGCAGATCTGGTATAGGTACTTAACAACAACCACTTTTTGGGAAAATTGAGATCCAAGCTTACTTGAGAAGAAAAGGAAATTCGAGCTCATTTTTGGGACAGTTTTCCATGTTGGTTTTGAAGAGAAAGAGAGGCGATGAGTACTGGAATAAGAGAACCAGCCATGCTATGCTTAAGAAAAAACATCGTTTGGCTAAGTTTTATTCTGAAAATGAGGTTGTAGGCCAATAATGAGGGTTTTATTCTTGTAAGTGGAATTTCTTATTGAGCAAATGGCTCAAGATCCTTGAGAAGACTATTATGAGCACTCCTGGAGCGGATGAGAGTTCATGGAGTCCCAAATTGTGAGATTCATAGCCAACAGAGTGCAATGGAGCCCCAGAAGGAAGTGAGAAGGCCCAAGGGACTGCGTGGAAGGGAAGGGGGATCCCATTCTTTGGGTTGTGCAAGTTGTGGGGAAGAGAGCTAGTGGATTGGAACTACTATTGGAGTAGAACTCAGGTTTTGGGTTGATTAATTTGGAGAGTGGACAACCAAGAGGGCCATACCTCCCCATGGACTCATAGCCTTATCTTGGGGGTGTCTTTCTATTGATATTTATAAAAACAATCCTATGGCTGGGAGGAACGTCCCCTGTACGTAGCTAGTTGGATTAGCAATTCAAGATAAATTGTATGTTCAATTTGCATGATTATTTCCGTTGTGAATATGTTTACTTGGAATGTTGTTGGGTTTCTTTATAATGCTTTCATTCATGGGTTTTTATTTATGCTATTAGATGCATGAATAAATTATCATGTGCTCACTTTTTATTTTATTTTGTAAATAAAAATATTTTAAATGGGTTTAGCAAGAAGGGTTCTTTACATTTGATTCATCCTTTTCTCGACACTTCCCTCAAACTAGAAAGTATATACCACTTGTTGTTTTGAACCTACTTTGTGATGTTTCATTTCTTTCAATCAATTATGTGATACCTCAATCGCACATACCTACGGAATTCCACAATACTCCTATAGATATTGAGGTGATTAAGTGGCTACATTGTCTTAATGACTTCACCTAACATTCGTTGAGCCAATGTAGGTTAGAGTAAGCATAGGAATATCCTATATTTTATTTCCATTTCTATTTTCATAGAAATATTTTGACTTATTTTGGTTTCTTGAATAAAATCCACTAGATGTTATTATGTTTTTGATGTGGTTTAGGATGGCTTGCTTTAGTTCTATTTTATTTTACATAGGAATTTTCTTCTTTTCACTGATGCCTTTCGCTTTGTTGTTTAACTTGAAGCCTGGCTTAGTTTTTTTTTTCCTTCATTTTCGTTAGAGAACCATGTGCATAATCCTTTTGAAAATATTTAAATGGAATATTTCCTTGCTTCAGTAACATTCACCTTAGCACCAACAACTAGAAAGAAGTAAGCCAAAAGAGCACAATCTTGAGCCTTTAAACTAGTATATGTTGTAGAAAACTCTACATTTTTGGGAAAATTGGGATAGGAAATTCATGAGATTCCAAGTGAAGAATTGTAAACTGTAACATTGAATGAATTGCCTTTCAGATTCTGAGCATATGATAAAAATAGAATTCTTAAGGTATTGACTATCTTCTCTCTTTGTGCACCATCAGAGAAAGTGAGTGTCAATTGAATGTGTTCAAAGCTACACCTTCATCAAACTATACAAAGTATTACTATGCATATTTATTATATCTAAACATGGAAACACAAAGTTCTCCTATTTCCATTTCCTTTTGGTAGAATTATTCCTTGGATAACCTAAAGTTTGACTCCATCACCCAATATGGAAAAGACACTAGCTTACAAATATTTCAATATAAGAAGAATGTTGAGAAATTTGATCATGAATACACTTTCAAGCTCAACCAAGTTCGTGAAGCATGGAATATATAGTAGGCAACCCATTCACTTGCACAAGTATTACCTGTTGATCTGCAATTCCATACACAAATAAATTCCAAGAGAGAAAAGTTATGGTTATCCCTGTACTACCATTTTCCTTTGTGTGTGTGGTGTGTAAATCTATTTTGGTTTCAATAATGGGAATTGTTCAAAATTCAACCATCCATGATACATAACCTAGTTTCGAAGGGAAAACATAAGAGGTGCTAGCAAGATATTTATGTTTGATGATCATACTCAACTTGGAAAGAGAATCAAAATTTAAGAACAATGACCTCCTAAAAAAATGTTCATGGTGTGGATCCTCTCATGGGATTTACCACATATCCAATAAAATTTTGATGAACAAGAATTTGTTCTCAATAACCACTACCTCGGGGAAACCGATTGATCATCATAGTCAGAGTCACTTGCTACTCAAAAAGAACTTCCACTATCCAAATATTATTCAAGGTAGTTGACTCCACTTTTCTGTCAAGATCTAATCAACATGAAATTGGTAGGATTCAAGAGTAGATTTGAGGCATCCAAGAAAGTATAGTTCCTTGTTAATTCAAAGGATTACCTTCTCATTGAGTGTTTCATGCCAACCTAGATATAGGCTTCATTTTGGTTCATTTCATAAGATCTATGTAAGTTTTTCCGTTTGGAGAAAATTTCTTAATCGACCCTACTTCTCAATCAAATTCCGCTACACTAGAAGCTAGTTAAATTAGGAGGAATTGATTAGTTTAAAGGATAAACCAAATACCTATGTAGATCGATTAATAGATAAATTCATATGGCTAGTTGTTAGTTTCATCGATTACCTTCAACATATCACGTTTAACTTGTCATAATCTTATTTTGTGAATGTCTGTGTGAAGACCTCAATCATTGAATATTTTTCTCACTTGAAAAGGAGGACACAACTTGAGAAAGGAAAAGACCTTGGAAAATTTGACATATCCATGGGACATAAAACCTAGAAACATTACTCATGAATTTGTTTTGGACTCTACTCTCAATTCTCTGCACAAGTCTATTTTAAGTCCTTTCATTTCTCCTGATATAGATTAAAATTGATCTTATGTCTTGAATGATTTTCTTTCGCGGGTATAAGTGCCTAGTCGGTATCACACACCTGGTTTGAACTCGTAATGACTTAAGTATATTTATGTGTCAGATTAATTTGCAAGACTTGGAGAGTCAGAGAATGAGCATAGATTCTACAAGCCTTAGGATAATGCAAGACTAGAGAAAAGTTTCAAAACACATGGGAAAGGAAGCTTTATCTAGTCCCTTACTTATTGGGAAGCAAGGCCATGAGGATGAGCTAGTAGGATTCGAGAAATAAAATGTGATATTTAATTCTCATACAGCCTAGTGATGAATCCCATTTAGACAAAGTGCTACGTGTCTAGTCTTTCATAGGGATTAGTCTTTTAAAGAGGCTACATAAATACCTGTTGCATTGTGATGCTTTAATTTTAAACCACTTGCAACACTAACATAAGTGTTTTCTCTTTTAGAATATTTTCTTAGCTTATTGTTTGTCTTTACTCATCATTTACTAAAGGTTTGATTTTTCAATTGTATTTGTTTTTGAACTAAGCTTCAACTTTTACTTATGAATGTAACTGCAAAGGTTTTATTTGACATTCATTCTTTCCCTAAAGGAAACCTACATTTTTTATTTATTTTCTGTGAAATCACTGATTGTGTTTGACGATATAGATCTATATTAGCTCCATTATCCCACTTTGGTAGAACCATACATAGAAAACATGCCTGAAGAATTTTGCTTGTCTTTCTTAGTTTATGAGTTGAATTGAAGGGCCATGTTGAAGATAAAGCATGAATAATTCAGAATAGTGTGATAATGACTGGAACATGAACTGATAGAGTGACTAATCAATCATTATCCTTTCATGTTTGATGGCAATCAAGTCCCATGTAACAGGGGAACCACCCATATACTAAGCAATTGCTCGCATGAAGGGTGAAATGTTGAAGTCTACGGGATGCAAACCAAAGAGATTATTTTAATTAGTTAGTCACAACAAATCTATAATAAAATCCTACTAGTTGCAATTCATCACCTATCAAGATAAATTAAAATAAAAGAGAAAGAAAGAAGTCCATTGCTTTCCCCATCCACCGAATTATAAGAATATATTAAATAAACTAGGAAGGATTGGGAAAGGGAGCTCAATAAAATCAAGGGATATGTAGTTATCTCCGTTGAGGCTAATTACTTTCGCTTTGTTTTGGGGCTATGGATGCTTGTGGGCAGTGGAGAAACACCTGAGAATAATATTTACACACCTGGTGAAAATAATTTATATCTCAAAACCTATATTAGCCCTAAGATGAATATGTGAACTTGGATCGTGAACACAATTTAAAGAATGTTAGTTCTCATAATTCTACGATTAATTTTATGGTGAGAGAGATTTGATGGATTCATCGCATAATATTTTATGAATCGATGTTTCATACCAAGCTATTGTGGTCCATAATCATCCTGGACCATAGTATCTTGGTATGAAATGTCAATTCGTAAAATCTTATGCAATGAATATGAAATATCTCTCTCACAATTTAAATAAATAAACATCAACATCATTCTTCTCTTAAAAAAAATGGATGAGATCCACTAGCTGACATGCAAGCATCACCAGTGAATCCATCATGATGAAAGGTTTTTGGTACCTACTTCACACTTATTTTGAAATAACCCTGAATGTAAGAACATGATCCTCTGTATTTAATGCTCATAACTTAGGAAATACTAGTAGATATTCTAGCTTTATCCAATGTGACACTAATAGTTGAGGCCTCAACAACCCCCCAAGTCTATTGGCTTGGGGCCCCTCTTAAAAAATTTCAACTCAAATATTTGTATCACTTCATCGATCAGTTGTGTTCTCTTGATTTCCAATTGTTGATAATTTTCTAGTTGAATGGGTGATTTTTTTCCAACTGCCTATTGTTTTTATTCACTTCATGTTGCCATCATGATTGAGTTTGGAAATAGTCTTCTTGATTTTGTTTGAGTTGCAGGTGGTTATTATTGTGCATGTCATATTTTCATGTCCTTTGTCCCTCTTGGTTCTTTGACTAACTTTGACCCATGAAAGTGCTATATATCATCACCTGTTGATTGTAGCATTTGCAAGACATAGGATAGATTTGAATTTATTTTCAAAAAAGAGTTGGTACTCTCACCAAGTACTCAGTAACAAGTGCTCCAAACGTAAATTGGTTGTTTTCACATGATAATATATCTCATATATTAATGGGTAACCCCACTTTCAATGAACATATTGAAATCCTATATAATACATATGTCAAAGGAATTGACATAACTAAAATTAGGTAAAACAATGGCAAGAACGGGGCCCAAACTTCTATTAAAAAATGTTTTTGCGCGTAATTTTGGGTACTATTCAAAGTGAATTTTTCACCTTTAGAACATGCCTACTATAGGTTTTGTGGGATTATGAATGCAAATCCACTAATAAATATGAATATGAGGTCCAGAAGTACGAAAATGCTCACTGAGGATTTCCTGCCAAACGAGCCTCATTTATTATGAAGATACTTAAATGATTTTGAATGAAGTTGTATGACCACACATTGGAAACCTTTTCCTATTTTTTTTTCATTTTCAAAAACGACATCTCAATCAAACATCCTATGGGAAAGTCATAGGTTTTCTAAGCTAAATTAATCAAGATGTGCCAAAACCCACCTCGACATATCACATCAATAAAATAAAAAAAATTCAACACAAGGTGTATCTCTCCAAATAAAAAAAATTATAGAAACACATCACTCCAAATTATTTTTATTAAAGCGACATATCGCTCCCTTAAATAATTATTCTGGTGGGAAAGGTAACTTTTAAAGAAACATGGTGAGTGGAGCTATTAAGTTAAAGTTTTAAAATGGATGAGGTGAACATAAAACAAGTCTTGGTGAGTGTGCATGAAGTGCCAAAAACATAAAGAATATTAAAGGTAAGTATCTCATTCATTTAATGTTTAAAGAGGCCTTTTAAAACTTTGACATGCTACACACCCATGGCCTTTTAAGTATCTATAGAACATGGTTTAAAACCCTCCTGAAATGTAGTGTAGCAACCATCTTTAAAATCTTTATCATCCCCTTTTAAAATATTTATAATCCCTCTTTAAAATCTTATCAGCCCCTTTTAAAATATTTATCGTCCCTAAAAAAATGAATCTACTCCGATATGTCATAATCAAACAAATATTAAAGGTCCAATACCATAAGGTAAGGGTAAATAAAACAAATTTTGGACACATAAAATAAGGTTTACAAAAAACAAAGGGAGGTGGATGTTAAAACAAAAGGGAGGGGGTAAAGCTAGGTGAGGTGGTGAATAAAATACGGGCACTGTTAGAATTGCAAATGCGGAAAACATAATTCACAATGATAATTAACAATCACACATAGAGAATAGACACAGGTATTTCACGTGGTTCACCCAAACGTTGGGATACGCCCACCAAGTATAGGCATTGGTTGTATTATTATTCATATCGTGGATATTACATCATATTGGCAAGTTCTCACTATGTCTCTCACACTCAATCATTTTTCCTCTATGGGCTTACATGAATTTATACATTCACACAAGAAACTGATTATTAAATGCAATCCCTATCCATATTCTAACTTGGTTTATTTGGTTGTAACCAACGCAAAATAATAGGATCCAAATCCATCCTTTGAAGGAATTTGTTATCACCAAATCCCAACAATATCTGCCTTGACAACAATTAACCTGATACCTTGTTCCTTCCTTTTGTTCATCACCTTTTCTACAAGCCAAGAGAAGCGAAGCACCACTGCAGCTTCTCTAATAAAATTGGTTTCATTATCTCTCCTGTGTAACTTGCACGAGTTTGGATTTCCTGAGGGGTCACTCCACCTCCAACATGTTTTCCACAATTGTGTTGTGAGACATATTTATTGATAGATCTCCTCCTATCCAAAACACTTGTAAAATACACATTACAATTATCACAGACTATCTCAGTGTAACCATTATAGGTGACATTTGTGCTTCTCAAATGCTGAAGCACCCATTTCACTGCAATACATGAATCTGTCATGTATCTGACAACATCATTAGCATGTGAAACATCTAATCTTAAACATTTCATCACATACAATAGACCTCCTACTAAACTTACGAGAGACATAACCTTTTCTTCTTTATAGACATGCCCCATGCTTGAAGAAAACTTATAATGGAAAGCAACAGGGATAAAAACTGGTTTTACAATGTTCATACTGAACTCCAACCATAGCTTACCATTACCATATCTATGTACTTCCATGCCCATAATTTGTTTCGCTGCTCCTTGATCCCTCATTTGAATTGTCCTGTCCACCTGAGTCATTTTCTTACTGATTTTATCCATGATTCGGCTTGCATCGAACATATTATCAGCAAAGAACATCAAGACTGTAAATGTACTATAAACCATATAGTCATTCCTACCCTTTGAAAAATTATGACTCACTATGAAGGATTGAAACCTCTTGTATATTTTCCTGGGTACCAATAGGCCATACAATGAATTATCTAGCATGCAAACAAATTTACCGTCGCGATCTTGAATCAACCCTTTTCATTGTTCCATACATATCTCTGTCAACGATGACCTTGTGATAAGTATGATCCCACACACAACATCCATTTATACCACCATCATAACTTGCACAGATATAAAACAAGCAGGAATTCAAAAACAAAGATTTTAAGTCTGGAAATGATTTACTGCTTACCAGTACTTGCAATTCTTTCTTTCTCTTATGACCTTGATGCTTCTGCCATAAACAAAAAGATACATTTGTCACTTCATATGCTACTTCAATACTCCCTTCCATCTTATAAAGGTTATCAACCTTTGTTTCCTTCATCACTACTAAATTACCTTTCGACAATGTGAGTGATCCACCTTGACTTGTATACTTATATCCACAAGAATCCAACACTCCTAATGAAATCAAATTTGATTTAAGCTCAGGTACATATCTAACATTCGTTAATTACCTAACAATACCATCGAACATCCTGATTCCAATACTGCCAACCCCAAGAGTTTTATAGGAAATTCCATTTCCCATAAGCATTACACCCTCATCAATAGATTGGTAAGAAATGAACCAATTTCTAGGTGAGAACATGTGGTGGGAGGCACCTGAATCTAACTTCCATTCTTCTTGATATTGTAAATTACTAGAAACGGATAAAACTTGATCAATTATACCTGAATTTGTTACATCCAAATTTGCTTCCTTCATAGAGTTTTCCTCAGATTCCTTTTTCTTCCAGCAATGTTTATTGAGATGTCTTGTTTTTCCATAGTAACAACATTTTTCTTTACCCTTTCTATGTCTTGACTTAAATCGAGAAAAACTCCTCTCATTCTGCTCTTTAGTTTGACCTCTGACCAACATAACTTCTGAAGTTGAGGTTTCTTTACTAGATTTTCTCTTCATCTACTCAGCCAACAAAGATCCCACAACAGAGTCATAATATAAAACATTTGTTGAGCTAAAGCCAATAGAGGTGACTAGATTATCCCAAGACTCAGGCAACGAACACAATAGTGTAATAGCCTTATCATCATCTTCGATTTAACTTCCATACTAGTCAATTGAACTATAAGGGTATTGAAGGTATTTAAATGGTCAGCAACTTTTGTACCTTCTTTCATCCACAAACTGTACAATTGTCTCTTCAATTAGATTCTACTTGTCAAGGACTTTGTCATATATAGACTTTCCAACTTGCTCCATAATCCTGATGTTGTATCCTCTCCTACGATATTAAACTGAACCTCATCTACCAGACATAAACGAATGGTACTAAGAGATTTTGCATCCAGATCATCCCATTCCCATTCTGTCATGGTTGTTCGTTTCTTTGAATTGTCTGCCAGTTCTTTTTGCAACCCTTGTTGCACCAGTAAATCCCGCATCTTAAGCTTCCAAAGTTCAAAGTTGTTTTTACCGCTGAACTTTTCAACTTCAAACTTCGAACTCTGCATCTTAGCCATTAGCACAAAAAATCTCCTAATGTCCATTGCTTATAAAATCCATTTAAATGTGGAGGAATAATAAAAAAGGTTAAATGTGGATCCTTAATAAATAAGGTTAAAGGTTAACCACAAAAGGTTTATAATAATAAAAATTTATATATTTTCCATAAAACCTTTTAATAATATATAAAAAGGTTTAATAAAAACTTTTATAAATAAAAGTTGTACTCCATAAGCATTCACCGTTTTAACTTATCCACCCACGCGACTCTTTAATTAAAAAAAACTTTTTATTTTAATTAACTCCTCCACCTTTACTTTTCCAAAGAACCATACCTTAAAATTTCCAAAAAGAAAATCATGCGCATTTCCGCACCTCACGCTACCATTGGAGTGTGGTGAGTCTACACCTCACGATTCACTTGGAGTGCGGCGATCTTTAAATATTTATGCACTATAATACACAGCTAGAGTGCGGAAATTCCAGGTTTTCAAATGTGCGTAAAGTGTGAGTAGCATGTCATCGCACCCTTCCAGAGGAGGGACCTGCAGCGATGTATAAATCAACGCACCTCACACAGATTTCACTTCTATGGCTCCTTCGAGAATTTGACGCTCCTCCAACCAGCTCTGATACCACTTGTTAGAATTGCAAATGCGGAAAACACAATTCACAATGATAATTAACAATCACACACATATAATAGACACAGGGATTTCACGTGGTTCACCCAAACGTTGGGCTACGTCCACCAAGCATAGGCATCGGTTGTCTTATTATTCATATCATGGATATTACATCATATTGGCAAGTTCTCACTCTATCTCTTGCACTCGGTCGTTTTGCATCTATGGGTTTACATGAATTTATACATTCACACAATAAACTGATTATTAAATGCAATTCCTATCCATATTCTAACTAGGTCTATTTGGTTGTAACCAATGCAGAATAATAGGATCCAAATCCATCCTTTGAAGGAATTCGTTGTCACCAAATCCCAACAGGCGCATCACCTTGTTGACCAATATCTTATCACGTTCATTGGTTTTTAAATTGTAAAAAATAAAGTCAATATATTGTAGGTATTGGGGGGGGGGATGTGGGGCCTCAAGGATTTTATAGGTATTGGGGGGTATAAAAAGGGGTATCTAGTGAAAATAAGGGTTTCTTTTATTGAAAATATGTATTGAGAGGGGGGTTCAAAAAATGGATTTTGGGAGATATTTACCAATATCTAGTGAAATTAGGGGTATTATTTAATATCCCACGAATGAAGGTGCTATATCACAGGTTCACAGAGTGAATACCTTGTGGAATAATAAAAAAGAGGGAATGTACCATAATTTCCCCCCCTTAAATCACATGAGGGGTTCACATATTATCATCCCTCACATAAAATATGTATCGCCCATGTTTTAAATCCTCCTTGACATATGATGTATTGCCCCATTTTTAAATTCTTCCCTACACAAACATAGATCGCCCCTTTCTTAAAACTTTCCAGAAACAACATGTATTGCTCCAAAAATAAATATGTGTATACACTTAAAAGGCTTGTTTTTTAACCAAGATTTATGGATTGTGAAGAGGATGGAAGCATTGGTGGGTGTACATAAGACACAAGGCATATTACCCCAAACATTGGTAGGGGTGAAACACAGTGCATAAATGATAACATATCTTATGGTGCTTTTTCCATAACATTTGACCCCAAACTTAGTTTTGTGTGCTCCTTATACCATCAGAAAGGTGTCACCGAGATATACAACTTATTCGGCATAAATTTTAGGATATTCCTCACCATTCATTCCATATTTGTAAATTTGAATACAAACACATTGTCAACAACCCATAAACCCGATAATACAACATTTCAACAAAGATTTTTGTGAAATCATCATTCAAGGGGACCACAGATAAAACTCATGGAAGTAGATTTGAACTCCTTATTAAGTTTTCAATTGAATTATTTATGTTAAGTACATTTTTGGAGTTTTTTGTATTTTTAACTCATGTGTTTTACAATAAATGGAATCCATGTATCGATATTGAAAGGTGATTATACACATGAATTTGAAGACATAATGCATGAAGGAGTGGACAGTAGAATTACCCAACGCTAGGCATCATGGCAATGAGGACCCACCTGTACCCAAGACATTATGCATGAAGGAGTGGACAATAGAATCACCAATGCTAGACATCGTGGCAATGAGGACCCACCAGTACCCAAGACATAATGCATGAAGGAGTGGACACTAGAATCACCAATGCTAGACATCGTGGCAATGAGGACCCAATAGTACACAACAATGGTTATGCATATGTTTATCTACAAAAAAGGATGAAGTACCAGCACATGAGAAATAATCATATAACAAGAATCAAAATCAAATGGTAGAGGATGAAGTGAAAATTTAAAATAAAGTCATGAAATCTCATAATAGGAAAGTCCTAAGTAAGGAGGAAAAGAAGACCTGTGGTATGCAAGTTATTGATTACATTATATGATAAAAACTAGTGTAAAAATCCATGATGGCCTGCAAGTACTAAAATACAAATTTGACATGTGAATGTACATGATGTAGGATATAGTAATCTATGAAAATATTGTGTTTTCAATATTTCTTGATCTATCTATTCAAGATAAGGACAAAAATTTGTAAACAGAAGGCCAAGAGTTAGGGGAGTGGAATGCCATTAGTTAAGGGAAATTTTAATAAATAGGATCATTGTATTGAGAGAGGGGATTTTGGATCTTAGAGCTTTCATGTACTATTTTTGGAACTTTAATGAGGAGAAACCTTTTTGGGCAAGCTATTTTATGGGGAACTCGAATTCTTGGGTTCCTCCTGTTATGGATTGTTCTGCTACTTTTTATCAGCACTTGAGTTGTGTAAGAATGTATATCACATTGTATACTATTCTTATATGTATTTGTTATTTTTTTAATTTCTTTTCTTCATGAAATGTTTGTCTGAATCTATGAGCATAGGACTTGTTATCACTTAAGTAAATTTCTTGGTTGAGGAGGAAACTCACAAAGGTAACCACAAAACCACTTCAAAACTGAAACTATCCTTTTAGTCCAGAGAGGGGTCTCTCTTATCACTTGGTCTCTAAAGATGGATTTTCTTTAAGGAACAGTGGCTAGATTTTTGAATAGGTGAAAATATTTTATGGGGTTTGTTGGAAAAAAGAAAGGGATATGTTTGGGCAATGGAGTCAATATTTGAAAGAAAATGAAAATTGTGTCTGGTAAATAGAACTCTCAAGGAAGCAAAGGCTAGGTAGGAAATGATATTTCAGGTTTTTAAATTGATGTTATAGAATGGAATAAATAGGAAAACATATAACAATATTCAGAGCACCATTAAGATGAATTATGATGAGTTAAGAAAGAATAGACAGTATTTGAATCACTAGAATCTAAAGCACCTTTTAAGATGAATTTCAAACCATTTGATATCCAATTCAAACATATGAGAATAAGTAGGTGAAGGATAGAGGAACAAGAAGAACATACATGAAGGAAAACATACTTCAAATCATTAGCACTAGAATCTTTGGTATGAAAAAGATATGGACATCTGCACTAGAATTTCATTTAAATTCAGAAAATTGTATACAATGTTCAATGCAAAGTTGTCCTTTGAACTTATGCCAACCTTGAATACATCAGAACTTACAATATTTATAGAACAATTGATTTCATTTGTTTTTAACCGATTACACTAGAATAGAGAATTCCAGTTCACAAAATCTGGGCTTTGAGAATATTCATGCACTTTGGTCCTTTATTTTCATCCTTTGACTTTGATTGTGCCTTCATTTGATTTGTTGCATTTTTTTCGACAAATGGAAATCATTTACTTGGTCCTGGGAAATTATATTTGGTCTTGCCCAATCTGACTTTTTCCTTCCATTGCAATTCAAAAGGAATCTCATAATCTGGAAGTGAATTGTAATGGTGCAAAGTTGCGTTGCAACAGAAAATGGTGGTCACGACAGTGTTCCAATGGTTCTCGTGTTTGAAAATAATAAATAATGAAAATGTCACATCGATACTTTACACTTATCAATTTGCGGAGATGTGGATTGGCAGTTTTGGAACAACCCACTTATCATTCTGCAATCAACCCGACGCTGACACATACCCCTCAATGAAAATCGTGGTTTGGATTGCAAGACCACCCTTTAGAATTATCCCCCGCACAACTTCAAATTCCGCAATTCTTCCTAGATGTCGATTTTGATGGATCGTGATCAAATTTATTTTGGGCCTGTTCTAATTAATTTCTTCACCAAATTTAACTGTTTTGTGCTATTTTTAAGGTTCATGTCAATTTTTCATGCCTCCAAATCATTTAGCGCCTTTGCTAATTTTAGAACCCTGCCATTAGGAAATAAAAAATTGTATGGTGACTACCATGGGCTCCAACTGGGGATGGTGTCCTCCCTGTGAGGCACCAAATAACCAGTAGACCATGTGCCTGATCCATTGGGCTACTAAAAACCTCTCACACTCTTCCACTTGCAACCTACAAACTGTAACCTGTAACCTTTCCTAACTGAAAATTCGTTGCTAAAAACTAAAACTGAAATTTATTGTCACTACAATCTAAAAACACACTAAAACAATGCTAAAACTGCAATCAACTATTCAAACAACTGCTTATACACATACTGAAATGAGAACCTCTGAAAGTTGAAAAAAAACTGAAAGAACTCGTTGAATTCAAACTTGAATTTCACACTCAAACTAGTAATAATGCTTGGTATTCGAGCTTATTTATGTACACAATCCCACTCTAACATGTCAAGGACAACTGTTGAATCAAGTGACATGGAAAATCCAGTGTAGCCAACCAAGTAACCAATTCAATAATTTGACTCCTTGACCATGCTTGAACAAAATGGAAACTAAACAATATAATAACAAAGGCAATTCATGATGCATTTTGTCTCCACAATGAAAATATAGCCGAACATTTAAGCTGAAAAAACCCTCCATGTAGTCAGCCACAATATTATAGAAAACATATTTTTCAAAGTTTGTTTTTTGATCCCTAATATCAAAGGGCAAAGGTAGCCATGTGTCATTTTGCTTCTGTTGAAATAAAATTTCACAAGGAAGACTTTGAAATGAAAAATTTTGGGGTATTTTTTGATCTTCTAAAGCTTTGAGCTCTCTCTCAATATCTTTGGAAAATTCATCCAAAAACTGAATCTTGGCCTCTGAGCTACATTTGCATGACTTTAAATAAGAAGACAAAAATGTAGAAAACTTTTCATCACCCCCATCTTCACTGCACATATCGTTCCATTCTATAAAACTTTAAATGGAAGGAGAGTCTACCACAAAATCTGCCTCCTCCATCCATGTTTCCAAAAAGACAACCCAAAAAGTTGTAATAGTTCTAATAGATTTAGCAGGCAAACCTTCAACCCAACTCTTACACTTCCCTTGGAATGAATCATAAAAAAATATGATGAAAACATCTTCATTCTTGACTCTAAGCAACTTAGTGAAATTACGAAAATTTTATATATGCTTCAAAGTCAAACTCAAATCATCTCCACTAAATTTCAAACCATTTCTTAAAAAATATTCATCCTTGAGTAAAGGATTCGGGAAACCATAAATCTGTGAAAAGTCGAAAAATACATACCTTGAAACAATAGTAGTAGAATCTGAGTTCTTCATCAAATCCAGTGGAATCACTCGTACCTTCTTCAAACTTTAAAACATTCAGACAGTGGAGTCATCATTGATACTCTGACATCTGGATACCACTGATAATGGAGTTGCCAAGTGGATGATTTACAGCCTCCATGTGTCTAACTCTTGTCCACCATCAACAATCAGATCTGAACTTTATCATTTATCCCAGGGAAGATTTCACCTTCGATTCCCCGACAACGGCACCAAAATATTATCACTAAGTAAATTTCTTGGCTAAGGAGGAAACTCACAAAGGTAACTACAAAACCACTTCAGAATCTATCTTGTCACTTGGTCTCTAAAGTTGGATTTTCTTTGAGGAACAGTGGATAGATTTTTGAATAGGTGAAAATATTTTATGGAGTTTGTTGGCAAGAATGAAGGGATCTATTTGGGCAATGAAATCAATCTTTGAAAGAAAATGAGAATGGTGTCTAGTAAATAGAACTCTCAAGGAAGCAAAGGCTAGGTAGTCAATGATCTTTCAGTTTTTTAAATTGATATTATAGAATGGAAGAAAGAGGAAAACATATAACAACATTTAGAGCACCATTAAGATGAATTTTGATGAGTTAAGAAAGAATAGACAGTATTTGAATAGCTATAATCTAAAGAACCTTTTAAGATGAATTTCAAACCATTTGATATACAATTCAAACATATTAGCATAAGCAGTTGAAAGATAGAGGAACAAGAAGAACATACATGAAGGAAAACATACTTCAGATCATCACCACTAGAACCTTTGGTATGAAAAAACTCTGGACATATGCACTAGCATTTCATTCAAATTCAAAAAACGGTATGCAATGTTCAATGCAAAGTTGGCATGTGTACTTCTTCCAACCTCGAATACATCAGAACTTACAATATTTATACAACAATTGATTTCATTCAGTTTGAACCAATTACACTTGAATAGAAAATGCCAGTTCACAAAATCTGAGATTTGCGAATATTCATGCAGTTTGGTCCTTTATCTTCGTCCTTTGAATTTGATTGTCTTCATTTGATTTGATTCCTTTTTGTCGACAGCTTGAAATCATTTACTTGGTCTTGGGAAATTATACTTGGTATTTCCCAATCTATTTGTTTCCTTCCATTGCAATTCTAAAGGAATCTCATAATATGGAGTGAACTGCAATGGTGCAAAGTTGGGATGAAACAGAAAATGGGAGTTGCAAAAGTGTTCCAGTGGTTCTCGTGTTTGAAAATAATAAATAATGAAAATGTCACATCGATACTTTATACTTTTCGATTTGTGGAGATGTGGATTGGAGTTTTTGGAACAACCCACTTATCATTCTGCAATCAACTTGACACTGACATGTACCCCTCAATGGAAATCATGGTTTGGATTGTGTAACCACCCTTCAGAATTATCCCCCATGCAACTTCAAATTCCGCAATGGTTCCTGGCCGTCGATTTTGATGGATCATGATCAAATTTATTTTGGGCCCAATCTAATTAACTTCTTCACCAAATTTAACTTCTTTGTGCCATTTTTAACCTTCCTGTCAATTTTTCATGCCTCCAAACCGTTTAGCGCCTTTGCTAATTTTAGAACCATGACCTTAGGAAATAAAAAAAATTATGGTGACTAAGAGGAATATAGATGATTGTCTTTTAATGCTGGAATATTTTGGGTTTAAAATTTATTTACTCATATTCTTGTCTTTATTCTCATTGAACTATTTCCCAGGTCATTGACAGAGCATGTGTAGTTCTTTGTTTGTTTTGTAGTTATCATTAGTTTCATCCAGACACATGCATTTTCATCTTAGATTAGTTACATTTCATTATTTATCTTATAAATCATCATTGATTGATCGGGCCACAATCGATAAACCTCAAAACCAGTAATGGATGTCGGGCCAAAATCTGGATGGATTCGCTTGTAATGTACCCAACCTCCAAGTTGAGTCTCATTACTAGTAAAAACGACCAAATATAACTCTGATACCAAATTTTAAATGCAGAAAAATACCCAACATGGTATACCATCTCATGCAATTGTCCATAATAATTAAAAACATGAATGAAATTGATTCATACATGTACAAAAACAATTAAACACACTCAACATTGTTTAATCACATAAAAATATATTCATATGTAGCATTTACCCACAACAGACAACAACAAATGAGCTAAAACTCAAAGTGGGATGCACAACAATTAAACTCAACATTTTGTAGAAGTAAACATATTGAATATGAGTACTTATCTTATAAATAAATAGGAAACTCGTTGTAGAGGATGGACGTTCCACCCAACTGTAGACTTCCTTCTCAATTTCACAACATCAAGTCAGCCCTTATTTGGGGCTATACATCCACAAGAAATGGTGGTTCCTAAGGTTGGCTATTGTCCCCTCTCAACAAGCTAATCCCTACATCAATTCCAATCCACCAGCTCTCTTTCCTCTCAACTTGCACAACCCAAGGAATGGGATCCCCTTCTTTGCCACACAATCCCTCAGGATATCCCACTTCCCTCCAGAACTTCAACATAGCTTGAATAGGAAATATCTATGTTGGGGACTCCAGGAATCTACAGTTGCAACATGAATTCTCACAACAACAATTTACTTTCTCCTTTGACAATTTCTTGAATAGAATATTAGTCACAGGCCTACAAAATATTACTCACATACCCACTTCCCTCCAAGGATCCAACATAGGTTGGAAAGGAAATATCTATGTTGGGGACTCCAAGAATCTACAACTGCAATGAGAATTCTCACAAAATCAATTTACTTTCTCTCTTGAAAATTTCTTGAATAGAATATTACTCATAGGCCTATAACCTATCTCTCTGTGAAATTATAGCTCCAACAAGTTGTTATACATTCCCACTATGGTTTCCTTCAAGCTTCATCACTTAGAATTCTCTTGTTTTCCAAAAATCCACATGTAAAAACTCTCCTCTTTTTCCATACAAATTTTCTTTTCTCCCATGCATGTTGACTCTCTGAATTCCCAAGGTTGATTGTACTTAGGCCCATGTTCTCAATAACTCTATGAGATGACTTTACACACCAACCCTCTTGCATGTATTCAATGATTAGGCTTGGAAACACTCAAAAGGAAATATAAGGTTCATASTAAAAATAATTTGGAAATATRGTTTGAKTTTAATAGGCATGTATATCCCCCTCCCCTCTTGTTATAACAAAATTTTCCTCACTCCATGCATCTTTCTTTGATGGCCTTCCATTTCCCTCTGCGGACTCAAATTCCCCTTTTTTGTTCACTCTAGAGATAAAAATTCATATTTTTGTCCATATACGTGACCTACCTGTTATACAATTCGTGTATACGTAGGTTGCTTTGCTCCACTACAACCCGCATACATCGGGTTTTGTGCTCAAAATTTAAAAAATATGTTGCGTTTACATGCCATCTCATGTGATCCATGATCTTTGACCTTCCATATACTCGAAATGCTCTGAATCGATCCTCCAATTCCTTTTGAAGGCTATAAATTGAGCCATATCCAAGCCTTGGAAGAGAATTCAACACATTGAGAGAAAAGATACTCTGGAGTGAACAAAAAAGGGGAATTTGAGTCTGCAGAGGGAAATGGAAGGCCATCAAATCAAGATGCATGGAGTGAGGAAACAATTTTGGAATTGTACGCGGGATATCTTAATGGCAATCGCGTATAGGGATTCATATACACGGGAATGCTTCACTTTTACTGCGTACATGTGGTCGTGTACGCAAACCAATACACTGTCACCCGCGTATGCCCTAGTTTTTAAGTAACGGTCTCTGATACTCAAAAAATGGTGCCCAAAACTGAAATTTAAACCATTGAAATTGAAGAGAATGGGATAGGCACTTACTTGATCCAGATAGTTTTTTATTCTATTGATCGTAGCTCCCGCAATCATCACTTGAAGATCGTGGGAAATATGGCCTCAAAAGCACTATGTGGGTAAAAAACTCAAATGGTATGGAAAAATGTCTTACTTTTACTATTAAAATAAAAAATTTACCCACTTTCTATAATTTTCCCCTATTTATTTATATTCTTGACCTTATGGACTAATAGCGCAATGGAAAGACTTGGTTTTAGGTGGTTTTGTCCTGGGTTTTTTACGTATTTCCAGCATCATATTGTCCTTTCGTGCCTCCGACAGGTATATTCTATTACCGGCATATAGGATAGTTTCTCGCCCCACTTTTCATTTCTACATCTTCCTATGACCGTCATTTATACACCCTATGTACGAACCCATTTTTTTAGCCACACAGAACCTTCTCACTATTACTATAAGAGTCATTATTAAATGGTAGAGACTTACCAAACATGGGTTCCCTAGTTAGAACACTTTTTTAATTCAATGGCCATGCAGAATTTATTCCATAGGACCAGGAGTTCCTTGTAGTGCCAATATGACTTTGTGTTCAAACCCCATTTTCATACTCAAGATCATTCTGACCACTACCTATGGGACTCCCCCGAGTCTTGGTTAAGTTATTTTCCAACTCCCGAAAAAATGAAAAGATTTATGAGTGCACTTGTCTCTTTCACACTCGTTAAATGGTTTTGAAAGGATGTCTATTTGGTATAAGTTTAACCCTTTTCTGGACCAAGTAGACTAATTACAAAAAATGAATACTCTAGTCTCCATTGACTAAAAGAGTTATCCTAGGTATTATTTTAAACTTTTTCGGGCCTAGGGGAATAACATCTACAAAAAATGATGTTTTTGAGTTAAGTTGTAATTGCATTTCATCACCCTGCTTATATTGTTGAGCTTATTATCGACTCTCTCTTTCTCGTTATAAGCCTCTCACCTCAACAATTCTCATCACTAGCCAAGCAATTCCTTTCATATATCCTTTGCAACTTGACACCCTTTACCCATAGAGGAAACATCTCCCCAAGTGTCCATGCCCCGCATGCATTCCCTTTCATTGAGCATAGGTATGTTCCACTACTTGGAACTAGTTGGTTACTCACGACACTGATTTCCTCTCATGTATCATAACATTTCTTTGCCTATGAAAACCAAAAAAAATGATGGGAAGGAAAAAAATATTATCTTCTATTAGCAGCAGTCATGTTGCCTTTGAATAGAGAACAAACTCTTGAGTCCATTTCATCCAAGGTTTGGGTTTATCATGTCCCTATGAAGTTGAACTCGTTACTTAGAGTCTACTCCTCCGACTGGTTACTCTTACAGTCCCTATGGAGAGTTTTTCGATGCCTCCTGCATTGAAAACTTGTCAATGATCAGTGTTAAGACTATGCTTCTTGAGTTATCCATCTATCTCATGCTCTTGTTCAAAGGAAGTATAAGCGTGTGTCGGCTATTGCTCAGAAATCTTGAATTTGCATGTCGTCCATAACCTTAGTGGATCTCAGAATCACATGAAGTTGTTGTCCTACCTTGCACCCTGGACCTACTTTCACCCTGGACCTACTTTCATCATTGGTCGTTGACTAAGGGGTTCCCTTGTGTTCGACGATAAGAAATCTATTCACACATTGGGATTTGTGTAGTTTCTTTGATTCGATTATCCCTATTGGTGGTTTCCTCGCCTTTCTCAGTAGTATTCCTCATTAGCTACTATTCAGAGGGCCTCTTTCACATACTAATTGCATCTGGTGCATGTAAGAGACACACTTGGTCGTTGGTTCATAAACATCTTATTCGTCCGAGATCCCACTAATTATCAATCGATTTCTTTGTACCTCATGCCAGATGATGAGAGATACCTTAATTATTTCCTTTCAGTGGGTCTCCTTCCATTGACTTCAACTTATCTATTCGAGAATCAAGATCTAGAATCTTGTGAGTACCTAGACGCTTGAAGTCATTAGTGGTAGTTTCTCCCACCATCGATAGTTTGGAATACATCAATGTCTCATGATCGATGGATTCCTCAAGTGTTCAACCTCAACACCCTTATTCACACTTTTCGAATGTACTTGGTGCCTTGACACATACTTTTATTATCGGTGGGTTGTCTCATGTTTGTTAACGGTACACCTTAATGAATGGTAATCAAATGAAGTCTCATTGTGTTCGACTTCAACTCCTCTATTCACATAATGTAGACTTTCACCTTCGGAGGATAGTGTTGAATACCTCCATATTACAATAGCATCCCATATATCTGATGTTGTATTTCAACGGACTAGTACCTATATGACTTCAGTAATCATGGAAGATCAGATTGTGTTCCATTGTATACAGATATATTTGGATTGATTTTGAGACTAGATTCCACTATGTCTTGTTCGTGACTATGAAATCCTATGGCATGTGTCCAACTTGTATTTCCTATTCATGGACATGAAAAACTATTTTATATATATCCACATGGATCTACAATGTAATTCAGATTGGAAGCCATGTATACAGAGTCAATGTGAATTACAATATCTTCAGGAGTAACTAGCACTTCCAGTTGAGTCTTCATTACTCCACTTCTGGGAACTATAATGTATTTCGGCCATCACAGATACTCCTCTAACCTCACACATTAGGGGGCATCTATTATAGAATTTTTTTCCTCACTCCATGCATCTTGCTTTGATGGCCTTCCATTTCCCTTTGCAAACTTAAATTCCCCTTTTTTGTTCACTCCAGAGCTAAAAATTCATATTTTTGTCCATATACGCGACCTACCTGTTATATAGCTCGCGTGTACGTAGGTTTCTCCACTACAACCCACGTACATCAAGTTTGGTGCTCAAAAATTAAAAAATATGTCGTGTTTCCATGCCATGTCATGTGATCCATGATCCTTGACCTTCCATATACTAGAAATGCTCTGACTCGACCCTTCAATTTCGTTTGAAGGCTATAAATTGAGCCATATCCAAGCCTTGAAAGAGAATTCAACACATTGAGAGCAAGGATACTTTGGATAAATTTCACTTCAAATTGAGTATGCATCCCTGTGTCCTTGAAAGTTTGAACTTATTGTGTTCAACCCCCAAGCTCTTCTTACCTTATGATGGAGAACCTCATTGACTCCTCCTTGTGAGCTTACCTTTGTGGAGGATTGAAGTGGTGGAGGCCCAACTGGAGGGACTTAGTTTCTCGGTTCCAATATTTTTCATTGCATAAGTTTGTCACCTATGTACTTTTGTTGATTACATTAATAGAAATACTCTTTTCTCTTCCAATTGATATCTTTCAAATATTTAAATTCCTTTCCATGGGCTTATTTGTCATGTTTGTTAATGGATTATGCTAGTGTATATGCTAACATTCTATATTAATACCACATGCTTGTGTATCTTGGTTGTTGAGGACAATTTGCAAGTATAAATCTTTGGGTCATGTGCTCAATAGTGGTCTTCTTCGAACGTTCAGACAAGGTAGGCTCCTAGAATTCCCTTGTTAGCATTTCCTTTATATATCATATTTGAGATTAGAGTTGATTTATGGGTGTCGTTCTATCTGTTGTGGTTTTACCCTAGCCATAGAGATATTTTCATCGTAACACCTCTTGGACCCCCTCTCTTGTGTAAACTTATCCCTCATGTCTCCATGTGTGTATATCTGCAACAGTGATACATTTTATTTATTATTTCCAATATATATCATTTTCATATTGCATTGTTAGGCCCACAACCATACATTATATTTACCTTATTCATCATTAAACCAGATATTAAAAATGGGGATGTTACATCCTTATTCCAAATGGTGTGAGGTATAATTGAGACTTCTGACCAGGGTAACCCCTGATGTTGATCAATGTCATTTCGACCCATGAATGGGCCCTTAAATTCCTAATACTCTATTATTATTATATTATTTATGGTTAGGCCAACTTAGTGGTAGGTTACATAATGCTCACTTTATCTCATATTTATAATAAAGGAGATCCATTTGTATAGGCATCTTATCTTGTGCATTGGATATATTGTTAAAGGAGTTTTCCCCCTCAAAGTGGACTAATTATTTGACTCTTTATTGTTATTAAGGCATAGAGTTACTTCTTCCTTCTATTCTTATGTGATTTTTGGAGTTTGGTTCATAACAATGACCAACACATACCAAATATGGCTAAAGGTTCAAATTGTGTCATTGAACCATATAAGTTCACACATGTTGCACAAACCCCACTTTTTCTAAAGGCTAGTAAAGATAGGTGTTATTGTTTACATGTTGTTCTAATGCTTTACAATTTGAAAGAAACATATGGATGGTTAAATAGTAGCTTTACATATTTGTGAAGTTAAAAATGAAAAAAATATTGTAATTTCATGAGCTTTATGAATTTTAATGTTTCATGTGTTGTATGAATTTTTAATTTTTTAAATATATGCATTAATTAGACAACTAATTAATGTTATTTTGTATAGGTTTTTCTAGGATAAGTTGTTGTTATCAATTAATATACTTCCCAATTCATGGAATGAGGTAAGGAAATTGTTGAGTGATTTTGGTGTTGAATACAAAGTATATCATGCATGTAAGAATGATTATATTTTATAGAAATGAAGATATGAAGATTATTTTTGATGTCCAAAATAAAAAACAAGACACTACTACAACGATGTGAAGGGATCATAGGTTCCACAAAAAGTATTATGCTACTTTCCCATAGTTCCAAGATTGTAACAAATGTTTTGTTGTAAATCATTCACTAAATATATAGGTTGGCATGCAAAAAATAGGAATGAGCTAGGAGTGTTTCAAATTCCCATCAATTCCAAGGTCATGAAGCACTTAGAGAATACTTGGACTAAAAAATTAGAAGTGACCCATGGAGTATAAGTCTTGGCTTAGTGATGGATGTAGAGAATACATTCTCTTTCCAATTTACATATTATTCAATTGATGCATTCAATTAATAAATTATGATATTCCTCCTTGGATAGTTGTGAAGAAAGAGTAGTTGATGTTGACTCTTATTGTTCTTAGAAATCATCAAGTAAACAAAATGTCCATGTTTATTTGGAACCAGTGGTAGAGGAGATGTTGCTATTATGGAATGGAATTCAATTGTATGAAATTTCATGAATTTTTTCAAAAAGTTCATTCTTGATGTATGGTGTAAATTGTTGGACCATCGTGACTTTCTAGGCCTTAGAGTATGCTCAAGTATTTCACAATTAAAATCTTATGAAATAATTCAAATTGTTTAAATAATTTAATCAAACATTTTTGTACATCAACAATTTGTTGTATAGTCATTTTGGTGCATTGTCATTTATCTTACTAGTTGTTGTGGTTCAAGATTAAGGAAAAAATGATTATTTGCTTGTCCATGTTGTGGTGAGAACATTTGTTCAAAGTATTTCAAATATTTGCATGTGTTTATGAAGGAAATAGAAGGATTTTGCATGCAGGCAACCATTTTCATCAAATGAAGCCTAGCTTTTAATAAACAAGTTGAACAAAATACCACCTCCTCATAACATGCTAGAAACAAAATGGGGAACAAAGATTCAAGAATGCAAAGAAAATATTTGGGAGGAAATGCTCAATGGTTATGTTGAATCTCCTGAGCATCCAAATGACATCAAAATTTCTCGAGATTGCATGCCAAAATGCATTAACAAGGATTCCAAATTTTAGGATCTCCCAGATTGGGAAGAACTATAAGTGGCACCTTTACTGGATCCAATGCATGTGTTTAAGAATGTGCCAAACTCAGTTGGGAAATATATTACTTATGTTAATTTTCCTTTAATTCCAACACCCTACAAAATTATTACCTAGTAATTTCCTTGTTGTGAATTAATTTCATCTTACTAAATATAATACACAGCTGGAATTTTCACTGGTAAACAAATAAATCAATGAAAGAAAAAATGGAAATCAAATCTCACACATACACACAAAAAAATTCCCTTCAAATTAGATTTTCATTAATAATGAATCCAATCTTACAAGGGTTTCTCAACATGGGAAATAATCTGTCTGCCAAACAAAATCACAAGCTACAACAAACTTGGCAAAAATCCCCTAAAGAAAAAACCCTCATGTCGCAACCCTCTTGTTTCCCTTCTTCACTGTTGCCCTATTGTATCACTGATGTATGACCTTGTTGTACGAAAAAATGATGATGTATGGCTTGTGGATGTACAACCTTAGCAGTACGTCTTGTACGACCCCTGCTGCAAGATGTATGGTTGTCATGCGGTAGTGCGCCCCCCTACTGGGTTGTACGGCTTGCTGCAAACAAAATTGGTTTCCCAGAAAAATATTATGGCTTGTTACCCCTGCTAGTATGACCTCCACAATTGCTTTGGATACTGATGTTTTTCTTCTTGTTGAAAACCTGATTGTTCTCTCCTCCCTTTGGGTTGATCTCTAGGTGAAAATCCTTCTTAACCTTGTTGAGATATTGAATCGCATTCCTTCATGATTCAACACTTGAGAAAAATTCCTTCTTCTCTCTCTTTGTGTGTCTTCTCCTCTCATCTTGTTTTCTTTTATAATATTGAGTTATACCCTAACCCTAATCTTTGAAGTTATTGATGGTCGATTAAATCTCAGCTAGCTTGAGATCAAGGGATAAGATTAATTTAACTCACTAATGCCAAAAACTTAGGCATTTCATTAAATTAAACTCCATTAATTATAAAATGGCATTCACTTTAATAATTAAATTATTAAAGTGAATTTCCAAATTTCTGAGAGGTATTAATGATGACTTCTACACGTTAGACACAAACCAATGTAGAAGTACATGTTCGAGCTACAAACATCAATACTCCCTCTTAGTGAGGAAGGTACTTCTCAAAGAGCCACCTAGAACTGGTTTTCCCTTCGGTTTTGCAAAGTCACACACATCATCCTGCACCAAGGCATCATGTTGTACTTTCTGGTTTGTTTCCTTTTCAATGACGTTACTCATTACTACCATGATGTTCAAAAACTTCTTTGGAGGCCTACTCTCCTTGAATGTGATCCTAGGAGCCTTAACTTTCTCCTGAGCATCCATCAATGTCATCTCATAAAAATTGGGTTTCTTAATAGAGCTAGAAGAGGCGAACTCCTCCTCCTCATCTGAAGGTTGACTCACTGTACTGGAAGTCTCTAAACTATGTTCTCCCTTTGAAGTCTCCTACTCCTCGTCCTTTCTCACTAACATCAATCCATCCAATATCCTCTTGGACCTACGAACATGATTTCTCTGCAACCTGTATAACTTTCCCTCTCTAACCCCAACGCTCACTTTTGTGTCAGGGATAGCTCCCTCTGGACATATGAGTACTTGCCCTTTCTGGAACATGATGAAAAAAACCTTATCCTCCATAACTAAGATTGGGAGTGAATTCTTCTTCAGTTATGGTACATAAAGCACATCATGGTCCTTTAACAAACCTTCTGACTCAATATGAAACATGATAGTTCCCTTCCCCTTCACTGCATACTTGGTGTCATCACCAAGATCCACATGGATCTCTAAGTCCTTCTCTATTATACTACTGAATATCCCCCATGCTTTTATCATATGATGAGATGCACCATTGTCCAAGTACCAAGCACTCCTTGTGTTGGTGTTGGTAGAGAGGTAGGAGACCAGTGAGACTTCCTTCTCAAACTTCACTACAAAATCATCAATATACATCTATATCGATATTGTTGTCTACATATTTCCTTTCCCTTTCTTCTTCCCCGGACATTGTGATGCATAATTCCCAGTCTTGTGGCATGTGAAGCACTCGATTTTACTCAAGTCCTTCTTCCTCTATTGTGAGGTTTCCCCCTCGATATTACCCTTGGAACCCTTTCCTTTTCCCTTCTTGGCTTGACTAACTAGGGCCAGGTTCTCCTCTCCATCTCCTTTTTTGCTAGCTTTAGACTCCTCCTGAGTCTCTTCCTAGATGAAATCATCCCTTAGCCTCTCCTAATTTGGAAGGTTCTCCCAAGCACAAATTCCCTTGACTAATGGTTCCCATGACTTGGGAAAACCATTAAATGCCACATTTACAAGTTCTACATCATCCACCTTCTCCCCAATAGCTAAAAGTTGATCACGTGTATGGGTGATCCTCATGAAGTAGCTAGTAACATTATCATATATTGAAATATGGATGGATCTGAGCTTGTTTCTCAAGGTCATCTTCTTTTTCAAATTGTCACTCTAGAAAAAATCCACTAGAGCCTTGAACATATCTTTAGTCGAATACTTCTCTGCTACGTGAGGGATCAAATGATCCTTCATAACATCCATGATCACTCTCTATGATTTAATTTCCTTCTTCTCATGAGTCGGCTTCTGAGTTACATATGTCGGTACATGAACAACCTTTTCTACAATATCACAAAGGTCATGTTCCTTCAAAATCAAGGTTAACATTGCCTTCTAGGGAAGGAAGTTAGATAATCCATCCAACCGATCTTCAAACCTGAGACTGGTTGTTTTCATTTCTAGATATAAACAAAAAACATTATCGTGTGCTTATTCCTTCAAGAACCCACAAGAATTTCATTGTTGTTTTATAGATCTAGGAATCACCCTCGGACTGTAATGAGGATAATCCCAGTACTCATCAGTTTATACAGTAAATGTAAATGAGTTTTAGGTGGTCAAATGGAGAAGACTTAATAATAATAACGTTCTAAATCAGAAACCTGGACTGGTATGCGCAAGCAATTGAGTTCTGGAATCAGCTTCAGTCAGTAAGTTGGAGTAAGGGTGAATAGAGGGAAGACTTTGGTGAGGAGAGTGTATAGGTATATTTTGGACATCACGTCTTCCAGCAGCCTAAGGAGGAAAAACTTAAACGCAATATCCTCTTGAACTCAAATCTCAAAGAAACTAAAAGAAATTATAACATCACTATAATACAACATTCATCATAATATAGTCATAACAATCCATGTGAATCAGTCAATCATGAACTCTCTCAGTATCATATGAAAATAATATGGAGTAAGAAAGATGACTTAGATTAACCAAGATGTCTCAAAAACAAATACATAACCAGAGAACCAGTTGTTCTCAATCAAAATATTACAATAGCAGGGAGCCTAGCTCAACCATTCGACCATTAAAAATATATAAAAACTACCTATATATAAGCAAAATTGTTGCAACCATCAGGAGTGTGATTGGATTGTTGCATTCAAAGTTTTCCATCTACTCTGTCAGATTATACAAACAGTCTTATGTTGTCAGATGCGAGCTCTGAATCTGCCAGTCTTTCTGGCTTTCCATTTATGTGCTGAGACGAAGTTTTAGCCACCTCCCTCAATTTCAATAATTGCCTTCATCAAGATCAGAATGGGGTCTGACATCCATGAATACTCCAGGTGGCACCAACGAATTTCTTCGGGTCAATCCTGACGCCTCGAGGCCATGCAAATATTCTTATGTGGTCAATATGGTTGTATCAAGTGGCTCGAATTAATTTGATTTAAGGGTGGTTTGACTATGAAAACCCAAACATTTTCATTTCCCTTTGGAAATCATGGGCAGAATGCCACATGATTTACAACAAAATGCTCCTAAGGTCAGATCTGAATCATTGTCTGATTCCAATGAGATATGCTGCAAATTCTTGTGATAACAGGTATGTGTTTGGTCCTTCAAATGCCTACTGCTGCAAATCAGATGTAATAGATCTGTTGCTATAAATTGTTGTGTAACCTAACATTGGTCTCCCTCTCAGAGTGAATGCTCTAATCCCATGTTAATTTTCCTTTAATTCCAGCACCCTGGCAAATTACTACCTAGTAATTTCTTTGTTGTAAATAAATTTTAGCTTACTGAATAAAATGCACAACTAGAATTTTAATTGGTAAAAAAATACATCAGCGGAAGAAAAAATAGAAATCAAATTTCACATGTACACACTGAAATTTTCCATTCAAATAATCTTTTCATTAATAATGAATCCAATCTTACAAGGGCTTTGCCAACCTAGGAAATAATTTTCTCACTGAGAAAAATCACAAGCTACAACAAACCTTGAAAAATTCCCCTGAAGAATAAACCCTCATGTTGCAACCCTCTTGTTTCCCTACTATATAGTTGGTTTATGGTCGATATACTTCTTTGTTGTATGACATCGAGCTATAGTACAGACCATGGTTGTACTGGAATGGTTGTATCACTTGTACATCCCCTACTGCAAGCTATATGGCCTTGTGTACAATTTTCTTGTGGTATTACATCCCTGTACGACCCCCTATTGGGTTGTACGACATGTTGCAAACAAAATTGGTTGTCAACAAAATAATACAACATGTTTCCCTTGCTGGTACAACCTCCACAAATTTTCTAGTTGTTGATAGTTTTCTTCTTGCTAAAAACCTGCTTGTGCTCTTCTCCCTTTGGGATGATCTCTAGGTGAAAATCCTTCTTCACCATGCTAAGATCTTGAATCACAGTCCTTCATGATTCAACACTTTAGAAAAATTCCTTCTTTTCTCTCTTGATGTGTCTTCTTCTCTCTGTTACACATCAAAATTACTCATTACAATGATGGCTTAGTGTTGTCATTACCAATGTCACAAGTGTCGCAAATATCATACTGTTGTCTTGCCTATGTCGTTTCTCAGACAACATTATCAAGAACACTTAAAAGACACCTCAAAATATTGATTTTGAAGAGGAGAAATCATTTGACAAAGAGTACAAGTCTTTTTCCATGGAAAAAACCACTCAAAAATCAATTTTGAAAGGCAACGCTCCCCTATACACTCTCAAGGAGTGCCAACGCTCTATACACTCTTTTGGGGGAGCGTTGCAACACTTTGTGCCCCATTATGAGGGAGCGCTGGCCCTTTTTGAGCGAATTTTGGACTGTTGAGGAAAATCAGGGAAGAATGCCCCTCATCTCTGGAGTTGGTTGGATTCATATCTGAGGTAAAGGCTCAACCTTAGGGAAGATCCACAATTGAAGGAGAAGGATCCTCAACCTATCCCAATAATATCTTAAGTGGTTAGGCCTCTCCAAGCCTATATAAGGAGGCCTACTCATGGTGAAAAGAGGAGAGATTGAAGGCATCAAACTTATGATCTCATAAGGGAGATATCATTGAAGCATCATCATTTTTTGTGGATTATTTGAGAAAAGGGTTGGACAAGGAGAGATGGGAGAGGTTGTTGCACCTTCATCAAAGGTCTGTGAGTATTCTCTATTGTTCTCATTAATATACATATGTTCTTGGCCTGTTTCTTTCAAGGTTGTGTTTATTCTACATGAACGTGTCTCTATTAGATAGATTTGGTTTCAAGCTAATCTTATTAGAATAGAAATCTTGTTCTGTCTTTGTTTGTTTTGTAGGAATTATCGAGGATCTTGGGGATCAAAGCTCAACTCCGACTGTGCGAGGACGAACTTCGTTCAAAAGGTACATCTTTATTCCTCTTCTCTATACATTATTTTAGCTAGATTTAAAAGGATGCTAGTGATCAACGTTAGCACCCTTTCTGTCTTGGTATTAGGAGTCTAGAGCCCAAGAGGGAATCCACTTGTCCACAAGGGGATTTCTCTGTAACAAAATTGGCGACTCCACTAGGGATCAAAGCTTTCAGTTTTGGTTTCCTTCCTAGATCTTGTTTTAGCCTTTGATCATTTTTTATCTTATTCATACTGTGTCTCTGATTCTTAGATGTGTTGATTGTCTCTTTACTTCATCCTATACACTTTGAATTTCTGATTTTGCTTGAGTTTTTGGATTTCTGGGCATTTTTCTGAATTTTGAGAAGTTAGCACTCCCTTGCCTCTGCTACTAGAGCGTTGGCGCTCCCTACCAAGCTTCCATGGGGTGTTGCAACACTCTAGTTCCCTTGACACCAGGGCGTTGCTCTTTTTATGTTAGAAATATTGTAGGGAATTAATCCCTAAGTCCATTTTTTGTTGTTTTCATTTGCTTAGAGTTCTTACAACCTCAGTGTATCTTTGTTTTGGCCTTCAACACTTTGTTTTCTGAGAATTGATTACCTTTTGTTTGGATTTTTTGACATTTTTTCCTTACTTTGAGTCACTCTTCTCCTTTGAAGACTTGGAATCAAATTATTGTTTTCTTCTCATTTATCTGACTGAATGAAAGCTATGGTAAGGAAAATCAGAGATCTATGAACCATTCCATTTGATCTTTGAGGTCAATTTTCCAACATTTCTCTTTTGTTTGAGATTTTTGGTTCTTTTTTGCAAATTTGGTTTTCCTTTTTGTTTCTTGTTTAATCACAACGAGAGTGTGTTTTTGTTTGTGTGAAGTTTGATTCTGATTGTCTAAATCTCATTGATCTTAAAGTCTGATTGACATAGGAAGCTTTACATCAGATTGATTATCATTCACACATAAACAAAAGGATATATTTTTTCTAATTGGTTTTTGGATCTTAGAACAATTCTATGAAAATTTTAGCATTATATTAGATTTGATTAAGAAACAATTGCATGAGGATACTGTAGCTTAGTGTTTTGATAGTGAAAAGAACATTTTTCTCCTTCCCTTAAATAGACATTCATTGAAACAAAAGATTGTTTATCATCTCTTATGCATTTTTGGGGAATTGAGTCATTATACCATCAAGTTTCACTTTCATACACCCCTGAGTAAAGAACAGATGCAAAATTAACGCTAATTAAAATTAATCTAGAACTTTTTGTTTTTAGAATCTTCCACCAACATTAGACTAGGATTAGTGCTTTGGATTAGGCTGTGAGTAAAACTCTCCAAAGTATTCAAAACAAACACTAGCATCTTGCGATAGGGAGAGCAAATCCAATTGTCGTATAGGCTTTATCGTATCCCCCTCTCACATAGGGGTTACACACGAGGTCACATTTGAGAGAGTTGCAGATATTATCCCTTCGTGGTTCAACCATTCGTAGTAGTCAGATCGTATATTGGGGGTTCTTCTTGAGGTTCAATTGTCTTCATTTGGTCTCAGTGCTTCGTGAATTTAAAATCCGTTTGGGGTCCTCTGGAGTTCTACCGATCCACTTGTCCTCATTTCTCTCAAAGGATTTCAAACTTGTTATCCTGCCCATACGTTCGGACTGGATTGTCGATTATACCCGCTCAGGGGATGACTGCGAGTTGGTGTCCTTAGTAGCCATAATATTTAGGTTCTTACACAAGGTGACGGTGAAGGGAAGTCTCACTGTACCTGGAACAGACGTTGGTCAAACTCACTCTGGCGCCTTGGAGGGTAAATCCACAATTACTGCGTGGAAGCTTGCACCAAGGTGTAAGACCGTTAAGCAGGTCACCATCATAACTATTCCACCCGCTCATATCCTAGCCCCTTCTTAACTTGATCACACGACGTTGGATTTCATCACCAACTAGTACGGTCATCGAGAGACGGTTTTGTTTGCTTGGTTTGATTCCTACATTTTTAGCGTGTGTTGTTCCTTTTCGTTAGTTTCCCATATATTTTTTACGTAAAGTATTTGGTTCAGGCAATATTGACCCTCCACATCGTTCACGCAGAATGCAAGGGCTACCCCCAGAAGATCTGGAGGGTTATCAACCTTTGCCTACTGATCCACCAGAGGGCTCTCCTCAACAGAGTGAGGTCCAAGATACCACTACTTCACAAGTGGAAAGGACTGACTCTTTAGAACATTTCTGAATTTTCGATTCTTTAGAATCTTTCCGACTTCCTCACGGTTACGAGAGACATATTCTCTGACCAAATTCATCCGGAGAACTTGTTGTTGACACTTCTGGAATACCAACTGGACCACTCACGAGCCTTGAAGGCGAGAATCCCTTTCGGACTATTGACATATTTAGAAACCCACCTCTCACGGTGGAGGATATTTTCGGCTTAGGGGCAAGTGTTGATATACCTGTCGTATCCCAATTACCCGAAATGTTTGTTACATACACGGTACCCTTATATCACTTTTCTACTACACCCAGTAGTGTCACCTTCATGTCACACACACAGTCTGTTGGTCCTTGTTCGACCATTTCTCTCTAGATGGCCCATTCCACTATGGCCCTGCATGTTGCTACAATCCCTACCGAAAATGTGACACCATCCCAGGCTCTGAATGGAACACCACTTAGACAAAATCCGTCAGTTCCACTTGGGTAAAGAGCTTTGAATCCTTCTATTATCAACACTACCCAGGTTCCACCCGAAGGTTCTATCCCTACACCTTTGTTTGGAGGAGATGGTCTTAGTGGCTCTAATCTGGTTGGAGTCTCCAATCATTCATTCACTTCTGGTTTCCAGATCCCTCTGGGAACTCAACCTCCCACTGGGGGGAAACCTCCATTTGGGGGGAAACCACCATTTGGGGGGAAACCTCCCTCTGGGGGGAAGCCTCCCTCTGGGGGGAAGCCTCCATTTGGGGGGCAACCTCCATTTGGTGGTCAAACTCAAATCGGGACACAACCTCCGCTTGGAGGGAAAACTCAGACTGGAGTCCATAACCCATTGTATGGACAAAATGTGACACCCAATCCTTTGCACGTTCCTTTTCTGGGAAATCTGCTATTCCCTGGGGGGAAACATCCTCAAGGACAACAACAACCTTATCCTCCTTATGGAAAAAGTGTTTATCCCCCCTATGGGAAAACCCATCAACCGACTTATAATCTTCAGAACCCATCAGGTTATCCTCCATATGCACATGTTTCTCAACCATCATCAAATCTTGTTTATGTTGGTCATCAACAATCATATGTAGGAGGATCTACTGGATACAATTATCCACCCAAGCCATTTTACGGTCCTACTAGTGTCCCTTTGTCACACCAGTATCATCCTCAAGTTAACCGAAAACTACCATTTCTCGTGACTCTAGATCTCCCAGACTTGTCCTGGTTGACCAATGATCCTATATTTCATTATCCCTTTTAGCCAGTGATCCCTGCTAAATTACCTTCCAATATTCCAAAATTTGACGGTAAACCTGGTGAATACTCGAACAATCATATGATGACTTTCCATTTATGGTGTTCATCGAACTCCTTAATGGACGATTCTATATGTTTACGTCTTTTTCAGCGAACACTTACGGTCTCAGCAGCCAAGTGGTATATCGAACTTCCATGTGGTGCTTTCCAAGATTTCAACTCCCTTTCCATGTCCTTTCTCACGCACTTTCAACTACCCATTCGATACGAGATAGGTACCGAACTCTTGACCTCCCTTCGTCAGACAAACTTCGTGCATATATCTGATCATATTCATGAGTGGAGACGACGATGAAGGTTGATCAAAGAAATCATTCCTGGCCAGTTATTGGTAGAATGGTTTACTAAATCATTGCTACCCCCCATTGCTCGTCATGTCACCATGGGTGTTGTAGTCACCAAGGAAGAGGCCATTTCTCAGGCTCAGTACTTAGATTTGGTTTATTCACAATCTGGTACTTTGTATGAGTTGATCCCAAATGCTACCCTTGCAACTATCGATCCATCTAAACCGTCATCCATGTCCCATGCAAATGGAGTTATCGGCTTCTTAAAAACCCAATCTCCTTCCCAGTTGACTGGAACATAAAATCAATCTACTCCAACATCCACTCCTAGTTCAACCGCACTCTCCTCTAACTCCCCCCAAACTCAAATATCTGAGGTGAATGCAGTTTAATCTACCCCTTCACAACAATCTGGAGGTAAGAAGAAGACAAAAAATAAACCAAAGAAGAATAATAACAACGAACAACCCAAATCTCAAAACCCACCACCTGCTATCGAAAAGAAACCACAGCGGAAGTTGAAGGTGATGATCAATACACTCGAGACTGTCCACATCGCAATGAAGTGGCCAAACTTTTTAAGGGGAATTCCCAACCCGCCGTGCTTACTCAGCCTTTTCCTCAACAACAATCTATGGTTGCTCAAACCACCTCTCCAGGGGGCAATTCCAGCCACCCTTCTCATGATGAAGCCTCGACAAGTGCCCATATTTATCTATTTAACGGGATTGATTTAACCACCCGCTCTACGCCCTACAACACGCCAGTTAAAACTGACAAAGGAAAGGTCACTAATGGTACTTTACTGGATCCATCACCATCCTCCGTTAGTCCTTCGTCTCTTAGTCCTCCGTCTAGATCACTTCAGATCGAGAAACCTACGTTCAACTCTATATTATTCCCTCCTAAGAGCACTATATGTAAATATACCTTTAATCCTTGTTCACGTGCCACCCAAAACTACAACATTGTTGAATATTTCTCTCAAGCACTGTGTGCTATGTTTGTGTTAGAAGTTCTACAACACTGCCCAAGTCAATGTAGAACGCTCTTGGCTGCTATTGGTGCTTTTGATCCTGAGTCGTCCAACAATATCATGTTTAACCTGGACAATTTTACATCTCAACTCTCTCACCAACTTGTTTTCCAAATTGATGTTGTTGTTCACAATCAACAAATTCACCGCATCATATTGGACGAGGGAGCCTCTACTTCTGTCATGTCTTTAGTGTGTTGGAAAGGTTTAAAATCACCCGCACTTAACAAATCCCCAACGATGTTGCGTGCAATTGATGGGAGAGGTTTTCATCCCCATGGTCTTTTGCAGTCCCTATCCATCCAGTTGGGTGGAAAAACCGTCACTGTTGATGTCAAGGTGGTCGATGCTCCCCTCGATTACAAATTATTACTTGGAAGAAGTTGGTTTTATGCTATGACTATCGTTTCTTCATCAGTATTTCGATGTGTACAATTTCCTCATCAGGGAAAATTGTCACTATCGATCAGTTAGATTTTTGTACACCCGATGCTCGCACTCCCGCTACCAACAATATTCCTTTCTTGGGAGATTACAAGATCACGTATGAAAGTGTTGGTGTAGGATTGTTAAAATATTCCACCCTTATGGTTACCTTCCCTGCACCACTCCCTCCTACCACACATCATATTGCCATAGTCAATATGATTTCGACTATGACTTATCAGTCTTTGGAATCATATGATCCCTGGATTGTACCTAGTCCTCTAGAGTTCGATGCACTAGGTGACACCATGCCACTTATTCCAGTTGAGGCTTCATACGTTGATATTCAATCAACCTCTCCCTCCTCGGATGACCAATATCTCTTGGCACCCGACACCTACTCAATTCCATCTTGGTTAAATTCTTTGATGTCTGCCTTTGACTACATTTCTCAAATATTTCCATCCGACAAATCTATTATGTAAATGCTTAGCATTGGCGACGTACCTTGGGATGATAACCATCATCGATCCTCTTTTCTTCCACCTCTTGAAGAAATACAGGAAGATATACACTCTATCTTCTCCCCCCCCGGATGTTGTTGACTTTCCACAATCACCCATACTTACACAAGATACTATTTCTGAGGGGAATTTAGGCAACATTACATCTACGGTCGTTATTAACATTTCGATCAAAGAAGGTGTCGTGGAAAATGTTAATCTCGGTGTTAATTGTTCGCCCGAGGAAGTGGTTTCTTATACCACTTTATTTAAATAATCCGGCGATGTCTTCGCTTGGATCTACAAGGAAATGCCAAGGATTGATCCTTTGATCATTGTGCATGAGATTAAAACTTACCCAGGTGTAAAACATGTTCGACAGAAACTCCGCCCAGTCCATCCTAAGAAGACCGCGGCTATTAAGGCAGAAGTTGAGAAATTATTGAAATCCGGCTTCATCTATCCTGTCTCTTTGATGGAATGGGTTTCGAATATTGTTTCAGTCACTAAGAAGAAAGGGACCATTAGTGTCTGTGTTGATTATAGGTACCTCAATAAGGCTTGTCCAAAAGACAACTACCCTATGCCCTTCATCGACCAGATCATTGATAATTGCGCAGGTAGTGTGATTTTCTCTTTCATGGATGGTTTCTCAGGGTACAACCAGATTGACATTTTACCCACTAATCAATATAAGACAACCTTCATCTACCCGTGGGGAACATTCGCCTATCAAAAACTACCATTTGGCCTAAAAAATGATGGTGCCACATTCCAGCAAGCCATGTCATATGCTTTCCACGATATCAAACATATTGCGGAACCTTACCTCAACGATTTACCTTCCCATTCATCCAGTCGATCAGACCATTTTTGTCATCTACGGGTTATTTTTCTTCAATGTCGATTCTACCGCATTTGTTTGAACCCACATAAGTATATCTTTTCTATCGAATCAGGTCGACTCCTCGGCTTCATTGTTTCCAAGGACGGGATTAGGGTGGATCCCTTAAAAATTAAGGCTATCCTTGCTTTACCTCCACCTAATAATTTGACACAACTCCAAAGTTTTCAAGGGAAAGCAAACTTTCTTTGTCGTTTAATTTGTAACTATGCTAAGATTACCAAAGGATTTATGTGATTGTTGTAGAAAGACACCCCTTTTATCTGGGATGACATTGTTCAACGATCTTTTGCTTCTCTTAAGCATGCATTGACCAATGCACCTCTGTTGCATCCTCCGAATGATATGAAGGACTATATCCTTTACTTAGCAGTCTCTACTTCCACTGTTGCTATGGTGTTAGTTCAAGAGGACCCTAATGGTGAGGAACATGTGATATATTATTTGAGAAAAAGTCTATCTGGTCCAGAGCTCCAATATTCACATGTTGAAAAGTTGGCTCTGACAGCCATCGTCGTTGTCCAGATATTTCATCATTACATTTTTCTACGCACCACCACAGTCATCATGGAATCTAACCCCATGTATCACATTCTGACACGTCAAGTTCTTGGGGGAAAATATTCCAAATGGATCTTCATCCTTCAGGAATTCGATCTCGAGTTTGCTAAGTCCAAAGCTAAAAAATCCTTGGTGTTTGTGAAGCTTATCTGTGACCTTCCCCATGCTGATGAAGATACTAAGCCCAAAGATTCTCTCCCCGATGAGACTATTTTCCTCATTAGCACATCTGATCCTTGGTATGGAGATATCCTTCTTTATCTCTAGACCCAACGTTTTCAGCCCGATATCTCTCGTGAAGAGCGTCGTTGTATTTTCCATCATTCTCACCGCTACCTTATCATCGATGACACTTTGTATCGTCGTGGTATTGATACTATCCTACGACAATGTTTGATTCATGAAGAGGTTGAACACGTTCTTAATGAATGTCACCTTGGAGCCTGTGGCGGACATCTTTCTAGGATGGCTACAACTCAAAAAATCTTATGTGTTGGGTACTTTTGGACCTCTACTTTCAAATATTGTATTGAGGCAGTCAAAAAATGCCCACCTTGCCAATTTTTTCACAAAAAGGCATGCACCCACCCCGCTCTGTTGCATCCCATTATTGCCATCATCCCCTTTTCCAAATGGGGCATTGATTTCATGCAGTGTAAGCCTACCTCAGCCGAGGGGCACAGTTACATCGTCGTCATCGTCGATTACTTCACAAAATGGGTTGAGGCTATGCCTACATTTCAGAATGATGGTCGTATTGTAGATCTTTTCTTCTTCAACCACATCATCACTCACTTTGGTGTTACACACGCCATTATCACTAATCATGGTTCACACTTTCAGAACTAAATGATGAGTGAATTGCATGCCAAGTTGGGTTTTCTCCATGAAAACTCATCCCCATACTATCCTTAGGAAAATGGACAAGTTGAAGCTATCAACAAGGTCCTTAAAACCATAATTCAACGTATGGTAGGGGAAAACAAGACATCTTGGTGTCTACAATTTTTCTCCGCTCTCTGGGATTACCGTACTTCAGTGAAAATTGCTACTGGATTCACTCCTTTCTAGTTAGTATATGGCATAAAAGTTGTTTTACCAATCGAGTGTGAAATTCCCTCGTTAAAACTCAAAGTAGAACTCTTGCCTTATACTTCTGTCGAAGAAGAACGCTTATTACACCTGACCAGGTTGGATGAAACACGTCGTGATGCCACTCTCGTTAACGAGACGTATCAAAAGCAAATCAATACGACAAATTCATCCACCCTCATACTTTTGCAGAAGGAGACCTAGTTCTTGTTTATGACTAGTCTCATGATAAGTTAGGGACAGGTAAGTTAGAACCTCTATGGCATGGTCCTTACATCGTGAAACGTGTTTTACATAGAGGCACCTACGATCTAGTTGACTACGACGGAATCTCCCTGGGTGAGCCCCGAAACGGGCTTTACCTTAAGAAGTACTATGCATATAACATCTAGCATGTGTGCTTTGTACACTATTGTATTTTTAGTTTGGTGTGTCTTTTCTATTGCGTGAACGATTTTTGCCTTAGCCACTTATACTTTGTCTTGTATTTTCATGGGCAGATGACATCTTCCTTTCCTATATTTGTCGGGTTTGCAGATGGCGCTAGTCGACACACCCAAAACATTGTTTCTACAGCCTGGGTCATTTACCACTCTGACGAGTTAGTGAGTTCAGGAGGTATTTGTTTAGGATAGACAACTAACAACATGGCAGAATATCATGTTGTCATCGGACTTTTAACCGAAGCCTCCTCCCTAGGTATATCTCGTATGATCATTAACCTAGACTCTCAACTTGTGGTCTATCAACTTAATCGAACCTACGCTATTCACAATCCTATCCTATTACGTCTCCATCTACAACTTCGTCGTCTTGAAAGAATGTTTGATTTTATCGAATACAGACACATACCAAGAGAACTTAATTCAACTTCGGATTCGTTAGCCAATTACATCATGGATCGGTATCTCGCACATAGATGAGGTTTCATAAAGGAAATAAATCATACATCACATGTAAATTAAACACATCACAAAAATACATCATTATTTGCAAACATCATTTAGGCACCATAAAAACTTGGATATGTATATATATACGGCATGACAGAAAATGTTTGATTACATCAAAAAAGTACATAGAAGGGAAAAATGTTGGGTCCCCGTGCCCATAATATTGTCATTAAGACTATACAAAAATATCAGAGAGGTCCTAATCCTCTCACATCACATTGTTCTCTAAGTAGCACACCACTGCATGGGCTACTCGTCTCAATAAAGAGTTAATACTCTCAGGGAATCCCACTGTGTGTCTCTGGAAGTGCAAGGGTATGTCCTCCCTCTTAAGAGGAGGGACACCCATCGTGAGAACCCGGAGGTTTGTCTCCACCTCTCGGAGACACCCTGCTGCTAACTCATGATCTACTGCTATCTAAGAATCCTCACGTCACCCCAATGCCGGTATCTCTGTCGGACGTGTTGCTCCCCTATCTACATGATGAAACAATACATCCGTTAGAAACTCTTCTATGTACACCAAAAAAATAATATAAGTTTTAAAATCAAAAAACACTTGACAAGATGGTTTTGGTTTCTCACCTAACGCATCCTAGTCCTCCCCTTCTGGAAGAACCAAGTCCATGCTCCCCCGAAAATCCACTCCGACGTATGGGAAATCTTCTATCACGGTCAATTGGTGTCTCAGCCAAGCAAAAAAATCATCGGTGAACTTGAACTCTGACTCTGATACTAGTCTCGGAGACAGGCTAGTCCATCGCTCCATACGTGGTTCTCCCATTGGTCGTACTGCTAATGTAATCTGAGGAATGCGTTCTAGGAATAATGAAACCAAGAATGAACCGTATCCGAACTGCTTCTGCTGCCCTACTCTACATCTCGTAATCTGCTCCTTCACATTCTGAAGGAACCCTGCACTCCAGTTAAACAGTGTTGGCTCTAGACACTGTAAACCATAGGCCACCTGTGATCTTGAAACTAAGAGGGAGTTGGTACTTCCTACTATACTCGTAATGGAAAATAGAATGGACCGAAGGGATAGATCCCTGATGTCTTTGATTGTGATTCTACCTCCCACCAATCTCGATCCCGAGACACAATTGTTTTCCAAGTACTCATCTACAGGCACGGGATGTGTCCTCTGTCTGGATAAAATAACAGGGTCCCCTCTCTTTGAGAGGTCGGTTAGGAAGTAAACATCTTCCAACTCAATGGTAAGAATTTGCGTTTCAATTTGAAACCCCTGTTCCGCAACATTCCACGGCCTGATCATATACTCGAGAAGAAGAACCTCTTTCTTCATCTTTTGCATCTTGAAGAACTTGAGGAGACTACAATTCCTCAATGCAACCCTTGATCGGGGACTTTGCAATGTGGCCACGTCATCGAGCTCATGCTCTCTCTCTTTCCACTCAATCATGACTTTTTCCGAATTTACCTACAATCATCAACAACCAAAAAGTCATTAGTCATGCTTTTTCGGCAATTATTGGGCAATAAAAAACTCTAAAAACATTTGTGCTCTTTTTATGAGACCAACACCACCTTTACACTCACACCAGGGTGCCAACGCTCCCTTAAAAGGGCCACCAGGGCGTTGTGCAAAAAATATAACGCCCCCCTTTACACATTGAAGGAGCGATGGCAGTTTTTGGGCGTTTTTTGTGTGTTTTCGGAAGCGCCCCTTTCACTCGTACATCAAAGCGTTAGTGCCCTGCCTTTAATCTTGGAGGAGCACTGGAAAAATCGGGCAACACTCCCCCTAAAAATATAGAGGAGCGTTGAGCCCTTTTGAGCGCTTCTGTCATCCCAGGGCATCATTTTTTGAACCCAATTATTTCCTAAAAACGAAATGTAAACCATGTAAATTAAAAAGAGGAAGAAGAGCACCAACCTGGTCCTGATGGTGACAAAAATAGTTGACTGTAGCTCTGGCACCAATCAACGCAAGAATCACCCTCCAAAGCTCAATTTCTCCACTGCTACAAATCTTTGCACAAATGAAATGGTAAAAGACATTTTTACCCCATTTTACTATTATAAATTTATTTTTTGCCTAAGACATAGTCATTTTGGGTTTTGAAAAATATTTTGGTGGCCTTATTAATATTCTAGCATGCAGTTTTGACATTATTGACAACTTTCAAAGCAGTTTTTTTTCAATTTTCATCTTGCCACATTAACGAGCATAGTCTTAGTTCATTCTCACGCTCGGAAAAACATAACACACCGAGTAAACTTTTATCTCTTTTTCGAACTCGCATGGATACGCAAAAAAGGAACCCCCTGGAGTCGTCTTTAATCTCTTTTCAGACTCTCTAAACGTGAAAATATTGACGAGTGATCTTGCTTCCTTTCCCACTCGTTAAAAGGTTTGAAAGGGCGTCTTTCAAGTAATAATTTATCTCTTTTTCGGCCTCACGAGACTAACATTACGAAAAAGGACAACACTTGAGTGTCTTTAAGCCATTTTCAGACTCTCTAAATATGAAAAACCATTGAGTTTACCTTCTCTGGAATCATTAAACAATCATACATTGAAGGGCCCATACGGGACCGAACCCTTACTTCTTCCATTTAATTAAATAAAGGAAAAGGGACTTACCGAAGGTGAGTTATATCGATCATGTGTTACCCTCCTCGAGCTCATTAAATAAAAAATAGGTACTCGTCTATATGGATGGGGGAAAAAATTGAAAGTAGCAAGCCAAGCAGTTTTTGAGAACATTACAAGTAACTCTTACAGACACCCTTGAACATGGCACTTTGTCTTTGCACACATTTTAATTTGTTGAACCTCTGCACTGAACCAATCCTTTGATTTTTATTACTCCTTTGGGTCACCCGAAGAAAGTCACCGTATCCATTGCATCATCGTTTTTTGGTCCATGTCATGTTTATGCCATTGTGCCTCAGTGTTCAAGGGAAGTATCTGCCTCGAGAGTCAACCATCACAAATTTCCCGTTTCAATACATGTGTCAGTCCATGTTCATTTGATCCACCAATTTACATCTTTGTGTCAGTTTTGTGTCATTGATGGGGGATACATCAAGGCCCTCCTTCGACGAGTTTGTTCCTGTCGACTTCAACACATTATCCGGGAACTCAACTTAGAAACCAGTTAGTACCTTGGGACCTGCATGCCTCAATGGAAGGCCTCTTCGCGTCTGATAGTGGGTTTACATCATTGACCTCTGATCGGATGATTCCATGGATGTTCAACTTCATCACATCCATTCACATTCATTGGAATGTACTAGAGTACCTTGGGAATCATTGACATCAATGGTGATTTCCCTCGCACTTGTTAATGGTTTACCTCATTGACCAGTAATCAAGTGGTTTCTGCCATGTTCGACATCAAGACATCTATTCACATGGTTAGATTCATACTACATCGGGATCGGTAAGAAGACCCTAGGTTGATTCATCACTCTTATATGTACTTTGCCCAGGTTGCGACGGAGTTTCTTTTGAACATTGACACATATACTATAACATAGATCCACTTTGTATTGGTCGTGTCTATGTCTTGTCGTTTTGTAGATCCACTGTGTATTCTTCGTGTCTACGATCAGTTCAGGTCATAGGAGTATAGATCCACATTGTATCTTCAGTGGCTATACCTTTTTGTCAATATAATTATGGATCTCCAGTGTATTTTATGGCTGCCATACCTTGAAAGTCTTTATCACTCAAGCATAGGTATGTCTGCCTTGGGTTTGAAACATGTCATAATATTTGTTTGATGGTTGTGTGCGGCTTCTTCCAGGTTCTCTGAGTCCATACCCTTGCTCGAAAAAGTCTACAAAGTACTTCAATCATCAGTTCCCATCTTCTAACTTCGCACTTTGTGGGGCAATCTGTTACACATCAAAATTACTCATTACGATGATGGCCTAGTGTCATCATTACCAATGTCACAAGTGTCACATTTTGGCCACAAGTGTTGCAAATATCATACTATCATCTTGGCTATGTCGTGTCTCAGACAAAATTATCAAGAACACTTAAAAGATGCCTCAAAATACTGGTTTTGAATAGGAGAAATCATTTGACAAAGAGTACAAGTATTTTTCCATGGAAAAAACCACTCAAAAATCAATTTTGGAAGGCAGCGCTCCCCTATACACTGCCAGGGAGTGCCAGTGCTCTGTACCCTCTTTTGGGGGAGCGTTGCAACACTTTTTGCCCCATTATGAGGGAGCGCTGGCCCTTTTTGAGCGAATTTTGGACTGTTGAGGAAAATTAGGGAAGAATCCCCCTCATCTATGGAGTTGGTTGGATTCGGATCTGAGTTCAAGGCTCGATCTTATTGAAGATCCACAAATGAAGGAGAAGGATCCTCAACCTATCCCAAGAATCTATTAAGTGGTTAGGCCTCTCCAAGCCTATATAAGGAGGCATCCTCATGGTGAAAGGAGGAGAGATTAAAGGCATCAAATTTATGATCTCATAAGGGAGACATCATTGAAGCATCATCATTTTGTGTAGATTATTTGAGAAAAGGGTTGGACAAGGAGAGCTGGGAGAGGTTGTTTCACCTTCATCAAAGGTCTGTAAGTATTCTCTATTGTTCTCATTAATATACATATGTGCTTGGCCTATTTATTTCAAGGTTGTGTTTATTCTACATGAACTTGTCTCTATTAGATAGATCCGGTTTCAAGCTAATCTTAGTAGAATAGGAAGCTTGTTCTGTCTTTTTTTTTTGCAGGACTTATCGAGGAGCTTGGGGATCAAAGCTCAACTCAAACTGTGCGAGGACGAACTTCATTAAAAAGGTACACATTTACTCCTCTTCTCTATACATTAGTTTAGCTAGATTTAAAATGATGCCAGTGACCAACGTTAGCACCCTTTTTTTCTTGGTCTTAAGAGTCTAGAGCCCAAGAGGGAATCCATTTGTCTGCAGGGGGATTTCTCTGTAACACTCTCTCCTTGGATTCTTTTATAATATTGAGTTATACCCTAACCATAATCTCCAAAGTGATTGAAAGTTTAGATTAAATCTCAACTCACTTGAGATCAAGGGCTGATATTAATTTAATTCACTAGTTCCAAAAACTTAGGCATTTTATTAAATTGAACTCCATCAATTATAAAATGATAGTCACTTTCATAATTAAATTATTAAAGTGAATTTCCAAATTTTTGAGAGGTATTAATGACGACTTCTACATGTTAGATGCAACCCAATGTAGAAGTACATGTTCAAGCTACAAACATCAACAACTTCCACTGAGAAAGATACAAGTTCATCTATAAGAGATTTGGTTGTAACAAAAACAAAGAAATGTTTATGAGATAAAGAAAAAATGAATTCAAATGGGTAAATAATATATCCTAATGCACCATGATATTGTCTAAGGATGACTTAGAGATTGTGAAAAAGGTAATTCGTACAATTTGATCCCCAACAAGATATGTTTCTTCCTTAATTAAAGCATTTAATTAAAGCATTTAATATTGATAGTTAATTAGTAAGTCTCAAATTGCATGATCATCATAATTTGTTAAAGGTCTAACCAAGCACTAATGTGAATGTGATATAATTATGACTAGCATCGTTAATTTATATTTTTTCCTTTTAATATTATTACATTCAAACCAATGTGAGGATGAATATGTTTAGCACAAATGTTTGATAGCCATGTGTGGATGTAATAGTCTTACATCATATTTACATTAGCCCATTAGATATTTTCATTTGTGACATAATTTTTAAGTATATGAATGAATCTTTATTAATTTATTTGTTATATTCATTCACATGTGAAATGTAAGGGTCTCATGTAACGTTTATAAACCTAGGTGGATGATCACTTCCAAAGAGGTACATGTAACGTTTATAAACCTAGGTGGATGATCACTTCCAAAGAGGTACATGTTATGAGCATCAAGTATTAACATGATAAAATAGTGGAAATTCTTTGTATTATAGTCATTTATTTTTTTGTTTTTTTTCTAAGACTAGGTGGATGATCACTTCCAAAGAGGTACATGTTATGAGCATCAAGTGTTAACATGATGAAATAGTGGAAATTCTTTGTATTTTTTAAAAAGAATTTCTAACTAGCTTTATAGATATTTAAGTTCACCTTTTAGTTATAGTTGAAGACATTTAGCTTTATAGATATTCAAGTCTACCTTTTAGTTATAGTTGAAGACATTGAATTAGTTGGTGTGGTGAGTCATAGATGGATATTTTTCTTAGAAAATTATATGAAAAGTCTTAAGGGATCTGTAAGGAAATGGGAAACCCTAGAAGGGTGCATGGCCAAAGGGTACATTGTAGAAAAATCTTTAGTTTTATGTCTAATTTCTTAAATCAAATCCATGTAGATGCTCTAATCATGTAGGATGGTAAATGTGGCGAACAGAGACTATAAGGGAGCTCACTATAAACAAAATGAGAGACACACATTATGAAAGGTACACTTCTCTTTCTTATATAGTTGTCAATTGTATTTTTCATTGAAATTTAACTTTCATTAAATAATTTATATTAAGGTTTCAATGACATCACAAATATTAATGAATTGGACAAAACAAATAAATTTATTTTATTCAACATGGAGGAAACCAAAAAATGATCCGATGGGATGCATAAGAAACAACTGAACAACTAGAGGATGTGCAAGCATTTAGAAGGTCAAATTCTTGTACTATATTCCCTCTAGTATTAATGATCAATGGAATGAAAATTGCATAAACAAATGGGTGAAGGAGCAAATTGTTAAAACAAATCTCAACAATAAAGAAAGCAAAGATGCATTGAGCATATGAATTGGATGTAACCATAGCAATGTGTAAAATACTAGATAAGATACATATATTTAGGGTATAGTTATTTACCTATTGTTTCAAAGTAAGACTATTGATTTTAATATATACTTATCTATACATAAGAGACTGAGCATATCCTAGAATGTGGGCATATGATCATCATTTTTAAGTGGAGGGAGTGGATCGTAAGTGTTGGTTGCATTTGATCAAACCAGACATGCAAGTTCAAGAAACAAAAACCAAATTCAATTTCAATCTAAATATATTGGTAACGTTCATCCTAGAAAAAATGTAGGTATCGGTTTAGGAGATTATTCAATCAGACTATAGGTCATTCAAACGTGGTGCTACTAGTAGCACTCTCTTTTATTTTGGGGAGTTAAAATTATAACTTGCTTGAAAACATGGCCTTAAAAATTGGTACCATTGCAACCAAAACTTTAAAATCAACCATCGAATAAAAAAGTGGTGCTACTAGTAACACCCTTTTTCTAGGCTTAAAAGTGCAATACTTTTGAAACCATGGTCTTAGCAAATAGTATTGTTGCTACTAAAAACATAAAATCAACCCTCCAATTGTAAAGTGGTGGTATAAATAACACAATTTTTTAAGAGGGGGTGTTAAAATTATAACTTGTTTGAAACCATGGCCTTAACAATTGGTGCCATTGCAACCGAAATCTTAAAATCAACCCCTAAAATGAAAAGAGGTGCTACTAGTAGCACCTTTTATTTTAGACCTAAAATTATAACATTTAACGACCATGATCTAAAAACTAGTATGGTTGTAAACATAATTATGAAAAGGGAAAAAAAACTTGAAAGGAAAAGAAAAAATAATTAAGTAAAAAAACCTAAAAATAGAGAAAATAAAAACCTTTAATGGTTTTTAATTTTTTTTTTTAAAGTAGATTGTTATAATTAGAGAATGTGAGTTTTCACAGTTGTTCATAAATGTTGGTTTTAGATTTCTAGATGTAAACTATGTATAGAGTTTTTGAAACGTCCAACATTTTGAGTGGATATTCCACCCATCATCGGAGACTATTTACATCAAAAAATCTAAAATCAAACTTACACACACAAATATAT
>ML790945.1:121194-172265 GCA_009831015.1 Picea engelmannii
TTTTTTTTTTTTTTTCAAAAGTATATTTTTTCCCCCATATTAGGTGACAGGGAAGAGACAGACTGTGGCGCTACCACCCGAGGCAGACTACCACGCGTCCTCTCATCCTGCTGACACCTCCCACCCTCCTCATACCAATGTCGCCTCACTTAATGGGGAGTTATTACACCAGAATGATGTGTAGTGCCTGGATCATGGCTCACTATGGTCGCCTTGCTTATTCTCTGGTTATGATATATCAATGGTACCTTGCCCTCTCCCGGTACATCCGACTTCTCATCATGATTTCTCCCTCTTCTTTAACTCCATTTAATCGTCTCCTTTGCATTCATTATGAAACACCCCCAACTTCTTCTTTGAATCATCACCCAATTATTATATCCCTTCCTCCCATCGCATTCAGCTCCATCACCTTTCTCTCTTTCTGCTCATCCCTCACCTATGCATCACCTTTCTCTTTTGTTACATCTAAATTTAAGGATAAATTGTGGTGCCATAAAGAATTAGAGAATAAAATAAAATTAAGATAATATAAAAAGTTGATCAACCCTAAATTAAAATATCAAAAATATCTATCTATTTTGAGTAGCGTAAAAAAGAAAATCAATATTGCTAAAATAAGGACAAAGTTTCACAAGATCCATAGTGAAATAGGGCATTGGACAATTTTTAAAGCATCTTGGGACAAAATAATTTGTCATATTTGTAACACTGAGAAGGTTGAAGATGAAAAACACGTTTTCATAGAATGTCCTGCATACACCCACATTATTTCACAATTTCAAAATATCTGTTTCAATATTAGCATTCCTAACTATCCAACTCATTAAAACTATGGTGATTTAGGAATACTACTCTTAGAGCTACTTAAGTAGAGAAATAAATTCTAAAGTAAACCAAGTAACTTCTTACATTTCTTAGAAATTAAAGGGGATATGCGCCTGAGGAAACCCTAGTTGCAGAGCCCCGGATTTTTTTCGTCGAGTCTGATGCAAGCGAGAGTGTTTTACATGCCCCGTCTTTTCTGGGAGACCTGGATTGTGTTGGCTTTGTGTTCTAGAGCTCGCACCTTGCAGGAGACCCGTCTAGATTTGTGGATGTGCTTTCTCTGAGACGGATCGATTTTTCCTGTGACTGCTCAATGTGTGTTTTCAGACAAAGTGAAGGAAATTACGAGGGGAAAAGATTTGATTTCTTTGCGGCTAGGGTCTCCCTAGCCACAGGACGGTCCATAGACGATCCACCTCCTGTTGTTGCGTCTCTCTCTCGTCGGAATTTCTGGACTTTGGGCGCTTTCTTTGGTGGTGGACTTGCTCCCTTTGGAGAAGTTCTGATTTTTTTCCAGTTAGTTCTTTGATGGACGCACTCACTCATGAGCGGATCTGGTTCGTGACTCTTCATATATGAGACTGTGTTTTTTCCATATAATCCAGATTGGGATTGTTGTGATCTATTTCTTTCTCCTACGAGGAGTCGTTTTTGGTTTCCGATGCTTTTTTATCATTGATCTTAAGATCCGTGTTGGTGATAGCGCCCTGGAGCAGATCCGCTTTTTGTTGAGAGCATGTGGGTCTGTTTGCGAGGGCGTCGTTTGATGACTAATGGTTTGAATATTAAATATCAGATCTGTGTTTCTGGTGACTTTCTTCCATAGTATGTGGATTGTTGGCCATTTTTTCTCCAGTATTTAGTAGGTGGTGTTATCACTCCAAGAAACTCCTTAGGGTTGTAGGCTAAGGATGCTTGGTAACTTAGAAATAATGTGTATATGTGCTTGGAACAATGGGGTCTTTAATGATCAATGCAATAGATAACTCATACATCTAAAGAAATAGTTCTTTCAGGAAATACTAATCAGATCAAGTAAATTTAAAGGAGAGGATGAAGAACACTATTCTTGATTGCCAAATACAACTAAATGTAGGGCTTAATGCAAGATAGAGAGAAATCCTTTAATTTCAAGTCTATGAGCTCAATAAAGAGATGACAATCTTCATGAACTAAAATAAACTGAAACAAAGTACAGAAAGGGAAAGATGGATAATTCTGATATTGAAAACGAAAGGAAACTGAACTTTATTTATGCAACTAAGAGTCTATACAGTGGCACAAAATATCTCCCAGTTTGAACCCTTGTCTCTTAGAAAAGATAGGCATTTATAGCCCTTTACAATCAGTTTTACAGATCCTAAAAACTTGGATCTGTATCTAAAAATAGCAATTCAAATCTAACTAAACAACTTGATAATAAAGACTTAATAACTAAACTAGCATTCGAATTGTCTTCAATCTCAAAAATTGACATCTGTATTCTTTAGTCTTTTGGAATCTGTGGTGTCATGAAACATGCAGAGGCACTTGTCTTGGCAGCTGGATTTCTTCAGTTGTTCATAGTAGATACTTTAGGAAAGTTGTTTAGCATGTGGTTCTCAAAATTTCCTCGAATCTCTGATGCAGAGTCCTTTGCAAGCAAGTTGTTATCCCTTATACTCTGGAACTTCTTTATAACCTGTGAAAAATGACCTGCTCCATCCTTGGCTTCCAAAAATTCTTTTTCTTCTTTCAATAGCTAACTCGCCTTATGATTCGTTGGTTAGCTGGTGAAAGCGTTGCCTTTCACCAGCTAACTGGTTGTAAAATTACGTTGTGCGCTGGTGAAAGCTCTGCCTTAGCCCAAAATGAACTTTCTCCTCCAAAACTACGATTTCAACAAAAAATCAATGTGTTTCTGCTTTATCCCCTTGCATGTTCACAACAACTTGAGCAAGCACTTGCAAATCTAGGTGTGATTTTTGCTTTTGCTTCAATTTTCTGATTCTCCTTTTAAGGTGCTTTGCTAGCCACCATAGGCTGTTGTAGTCTTTGGTGATTTTTTTTTCCTCTTCTTCTCCTTGACACTTTCACGAGCCAGCTTTTCAAATGCAACGTTGGTTTCTGCAAAATTATCAGACAACTTCTTATATCTTTCCTTTATTACCCTCTCTAAGACCTCCTACTAAGCTATCACTTCTTTGAGATGCTTAATCTTCTGTGTTTTCTTCGACTTAGTGCCCTTTGATGTTTCCCCTTCCTCGGTGTGAGTAAAGGTCTCATAATTCTGTGCAAACTCAATTGAATGTTCAGGACTCTTGATGACAGGGCTCTCATCTTCTTGCTCTGGTTCTGAGTCTATGTAGGGCAGGTTTAAGATGTTTGTTCTCTTCTCTGTAGGTTGCTCTGTATTAGTTTCAAAATTCAATCTTTTCTTTGACCTGTGAGATTTCACACCAGAGATTCTATCTTCTGGAGGTCCTGGAAGGGTCCTCCTCTTCCTCGAATTGCTTTGAGGAGTCAACTGCTTCTTACCAGCTTTCCCTTGTTCATTCACGGGCTAGGTTTGAGTTTCAAAGCCCTCCCAAAATAGAAAATGTTGCCAGGTCCTTCCCTTCAGTCTTAACTCCTCCAGAATGATCAATTTAATAAGGCCAAAGTGGCACAGAGTATTCTTCATGCTTAGGGGTTCAACTCTAATCTTTTTACAAACCTTAGTTAAGCTCTTGTGCAAGAAGAAAGGTAGATTGAGGAGAGTTCTACCTATGAAATGGTCTAAGAGCTTGAATTGATACAACATCAGTTTGTCATACCTGCCCTCTGAGGTTATGTAGAGTTGGATGCCCTTAAACAAATCCTGCCACTCATCCTCTAAATGGGAAACTGGCATGCTCTTCTTCCATGCATTATGCCTGAATTCTTCCTTCAAATATGTTCTGAAATTTAAGTTTTTGGTGGCAGTCGTTTTGAACCAACTCTGGCCCAATCTTGGTAGGTTGGTCACTGCATCGATGGCAGCTTCATCTACAATGATCTCCAAGGACCCAACACAAGCCTTATTCCCGTCAAATTTTTTAGCAAAAGCCTCTGTTGTTGACTAGTGACAACCATTCTGCAGCCTCTCAACAAATTCGATACAACCTGCGTTTGAGAAGTGTTTCTGAACTTTTGGATGCGTCTGTAGGAAAGATAGACTATCTAACTCTTTTCTTAGTAAAGACCCACTACGTCTCCTCGCCATCTGCTTCTCAAAACCCGAAACGACTCTGCACACCAATCACTGCAAACTGTTGTTCGGGCCAAGGTCTTGCGCTGGTGAAAGCACTCGGCTCTGTCTTTCAACATTAGAAATTTAACAAACATTCGTGAACGATGCGTGTTGGGGAAGCGATGAACCGATGTGATGTCGTCAGCCAAGTAGTACAGCTCCTGTACCTATGATAATGGATTCAAATTCGCCATTTCAGCCGTCATGCTTGTGAGGCATGCGTTACTGAACAAGATCTGATTTGTAATCCAATTTAGACGTGCAACTCGAGTTCCCATGATTATCCACTTTCACCGGCACATCATCCTTGATTGCATGACGTGGGTTGAACGTATCATCATTAGATTTTTTAAAACGTGGATAAACGCACGTGATCCCTGCTTTCATCAGCGCACAACCCGTGAGAAGCGCTCCTTGGCTGTTGAAAATCGTCGCTTTCACCAGCGCACAACCCGTGAGAAATGCTCCTTAGCTGTTGAAACTCACCACTTTCACCAGCTAACTATCACCTTTAAAACACACATTAGCTGTTGAAAGCGTTTTATGAAAATTTTAAAGAGAAGACCTTTATGGGTCATCTTATTTCTAAGACAAAAATCAAAACCTAAGTCTTACTACTAGAAAAACTCAAAAACAAATTTGAGAATGCTACCAATAGCCATGCTATCAACCACAAAATGCAACCATAGTAACGAGTTCATTTTGGGAGCTAACGGGTGGAATAGTGATTCAGAATATTTCTTTGGGGTTGGAACAAACCAATCTATCCCAGCTGGTATGTTCGAGGCTTGATGCATTGTCATGTTTTTTCTCAGTGGTTTTGGTGGCTGGGGATCCCTCCTCATACCAACATCACCTCACTTAATGGGGAGTTATTACACCACAACAATGTGTAGTGCCTGGATCATGGCTCACTGTGGTCGTCCTGCTTATGCTCTAATTATGATATATCGATGGTACCTTGCCCTCGCCTAGTACGTCTGGCTTCTCATCATGGGTTCTCCCTCGACTTTAACTCCACTTACTCATCTCCTCTACATTCATTATGGAAACACCCCCAACTCCTTTTTTGAATCATCGCCCAGTTATTATATCCCTGCCCCCCATCGCATTCAAGTCTGTCACCTTTCTCTCTTTCTTCTCATCACTCGCCTCTGCATCACCTCCTCGTTGTTGGCTAACCTTCCACCCTCCTTGTCATCCCACTTCCTTTTTTCCTTACTCCAATGGCCCATGGCAGTCGCTCTCACTGTGCCCGTGGAGGATCCTAACGCAAACATCGAGGATGTTTGGGCTCTCATCTGGAAGTTGCAGCAGAAGAGGCATTTGAATCTTATATCACCCACACACCTCCCTGTGTCCTAGTTGAGATAGATCTTACAGAGGTTGATGTTCGGGTCTTACGATGCTTTGTCTGAGACGATGAGGTCCTTGATTCTATTAATTCATGGATCCCGGACACTGGTAACACCGAGTCTCAGGTCTCCCAATACCTGAAGACTATTGACATATATTGTCTTCTGAAGCTCCTATTGAGACATTCATTGGCTAATCACAAAAAGGGCAAACACAAAATTATGCTCCAGCTCGATGAAATTCAAGTTCATCTTTAGCTCCATGACTATAAACTAATGGCCAAACAAATGGCAGGACTGGATCTCTCACCTGTCACTCTGCCTCAAGATCAGGTGCCTCTGAATGAGGGCCAACCCTCTACCCATTCCTAATGATCTTTAGATTTTATATTCTGTTGTTTGGTCTATGAGGTCTTGGGGTATCAATCCCACCTCATCCTTGTCAAAATAGGAAAAATCAAAAAATAGAATTTTCTTTTGATACAGTAGATTGTTCTAATTTCAGTTATGTCCAGACTTTTAGTTTTAAAAGACAACTTTTCCATACTACCTCAGACAATTTAATGCATTGTTGTTGGTTTGGTTTCCCTAGAGGAAATCCAACAACAAGATTTGTGTATACTTTTATAATGGAAAATATAAATAATCTGGATTGTTTACAAAAAAAGCAGTTTTTTTTTAATTTATTTTTAAAAAATGGGTGCGCACTTTTTTTTCTTAGTTTTGGTGTGATTTTCTTTTATTTTTTCCTATTTTTTAATATGTTTTCCTTTTTTATGATTTTGTTTGCTAAAAATAAATAAAAAAACACTTATATTTAAATGACCACCTCTATAGGGTCGAATTCAAAGAAATGGAGTTGTTCACGTGCATGGTCACGACGATTAGGGTTTAACCCTAACCACCGGTTGACCCTGCCTACTTAGTCGGAATCCCTCGAGCTAGATTCCTTTACCGATCACAGCAGTGGCCTCATTCATTTCTTTTTTTGTCGCAAGCCATGGGTTTGTTCCCTCCATCTCAGTCTCCGGACCAGTTTTGGTTTCCTAGTCTGGTGCCTCTTTTCGGGATGTTGTTCAGCAGGACTCTGCTCCCTCTTATTCATCTCTTCTGGTTCAGGAATCCCCCTCTCTTTTCATCCAAATGGGTCAAGACATTGATGAAGAGGAAATGAGTTAAGACATTGATGAAGAGGAAGAGTATTACAGATCCGTGAGTTTGGTTTGTTGCTTCAAGGGTTTTTGTCCAAAGTTAGCATATCTCAACAACTAGATCTCGGCTACATGGATCCCTATCATGCAAAAGGACACTTTCAATCATCCTTGTGCAAAAGGCTTCTTCATTGTTGAGTTCAACATGGAGGAGGATCGAGATCTAATTTTCAACTCAGGTTTGTGGTTTTGGGGAAACTTGGGTTTGTGCATGAAACCTTGGACTCCTTTCAATCCTACTTCTAACATTCTCTCCTTGGCTCCAATTTGCGTGAGAATTCCCAATTTTCCTTTGCATTTTTGTGGTTTATCCTCTCTTGAAGCCATCAGTTCGACTTTAGGAAAGTTCCACTTTGCAAGCCATGAAACTATGAGGCACAACCTCTACCTTTTCCCATATCTACATGGAAATGGACTTCAATAAATGGTTCCCGACTGAAGTTATTCTTACTAGAAAAAAATATTATTGGTCTCATAAACTAGACTATGAGAGAGTTTCCTTTCATTGCATATCTTGTTTTGAAACAAGTCATCTTGCAACCCATTGTCTCAAAGGTTCTAGGAAGAATAGAAAGCACTAGATAACCACTTGGTGGGTCAGATCTAATGGAAACCATCAAGTAATCTCAAAACACTATGGACAACCTCCACAAGACAGTGAAAAGAATTCTCAACTAGATCCTCCTATTCAACCAACTCCACTATCTCAATTGTCGCACCAAGAATTCACTTGGAAGCTGGAGAAAGAGGCATCTTCCCTTCAGGCCTCATATCATGGACTTCAGATCCAACAATCCTCTCTACCATCAACATGCTAGGAAAAATGGGATGATAAAGTTGAGGTACCAGAACAAGAAAAAATAGAAGCTTTAGATAAAGACAATCCAAGAATCATAGGCATCACAAATACCCCAACATCTACAAATGAAGTTTGGACGATATTCGGGAAGAAGAAGAAATCACATGTATCATCACAACCAATGGTAACACAAAGTCAGGCTCGCAAGTTAGTCAAAAAGGCAAGCTCTTCCTCAACAAGTTAATTTAGATGCAGTTTCTCTTCACTTTTATCCTCAAAGTCTTTTTTCGAGTGTATTCGGTGAGGTTGTTCTATGTGAAGTTTCCATTTGAGTATTTAAAACAATCATTTGAAACTTATAATAATTGTCTATTTGAGGTCCCGAATTGACCCAGATTTTTTTAGATTTTGTAACTCCTCCACATACTTTGGCCACACTTTTTTGATAATACAAATCTTCCCATTTTTGTTAAAAAAAATCACTACCTCTATAAAAATAAATATTTAATGTCAAACTTAAATCATACATAATGCACCTACCTTAACTTATAAAGATTGTGAATTTTGTATTTTCTCTTTAATTGTGTTGATGTGATATTATACCTAATTAAACTAATAATTACTTTAGGAAGTGCAAAGATATACTTATGAAATGGGATGAAATGAAAATGCCAAATAAAATTAAACGAAGAAAAATAAAGATGTTAAACATGGACTATTAATAACAAATTTCTTTTAAATATAATAACAAAAACTATTAATAAAAATAAAGAACGCAAAAACTATTAATAAAAATAAAGAATACAAGTTTTTTAATATCAATTTTCTTTTAAATATAATAACAAAAACTATTACCATGACATGCCATGTTTGTTTCTACGTCATCTTGAAATGATCATTGTTGTGCATACCTATAGTTTTTGGGTAATTATGTTCTCTATGTGATTTTTAAGAACTACATAGATTATTCATACTTAAAATTATTTAGTTTATAATTATTATTTATGTAATGGTACAAGCTAGCTCATTTATTATAATGATATATTAATTATTTAGTTTATAATTATTATTTATGTAATGGTACAAGCTCATCTATTATTATAATATTTTTTATGATTATTATTTATGTAATAGTACAAGTTAACTTATTATAATAATGTATTTTATGTTATTTATGTAATATTACAAGTTAACTTATTATAATAATATATTTTATGTTTTGAATTCCATTACATATAATGAGACTATACTAAATAATATAATAGAATGAAATACGATTATACAAAATAAATATGTATTGAATTGAATTAGATCAAAGTATTGTGTATTTATGTTTAATTAGATTAAATATTTAAATATTTATAGATATAAATAAACTATATAGATTATTTATACTTATAGGTAACTAGTGATCTAAGTCAACATTAATAGATGCCTTGTTTTTTTGGTTAGATAGTTTTAATATTAATATGTTACAAAAAAGAGTATAAACATATCTAATTGTGACCTACCACTTAGGAAGTTAGGACAACAACAATATTATAATAAAATTGTTTTCATCTCATAAAAAAAATTGAAAGATTTTCAAGATAACTTAAAAATGAAATATATGTCTATCTATCCTACTAATATCAACAAACCAAACATAAAACCAACGATAGAGGAGGTAGTTAATGCTCCTCATTTTTTCCAACCAAGATAAGCAAGGGGGTTTAGACTGGAGATCCATGTCTTGCTTTGGACAATGGTGTTTGTAGCTTGGCTCCTCTAGTTCCTCATCCAACAAGATGGGGTTTGATGGAGTACCTGCATATGCCATGAACTAGTCATTGTATTCCATGTGATTACCTTAAGAGTCTTCTTAGTTGTTAACAATAATTTCAATATTGAAGACTTCTCTACAAAAAGCATCAAACTTCTAATCCATTTTGTGAAATTTATGTAAGATATCTTGATGATGACTACCTTTCTCTTCAATAACCTGTGCAATGAATAATTTGTTCATCCAGTATAATTCAATGAGTTTAAAGTTTTTTGTATCTCTAGTCCTATAATAGCCTGAGTCTGAAACCCACTCCTGGAATTATGTTTCCAACTACTCTTTGGTAAGTTGTTATCTCTTTCTCTTGATGGATGTCTCCATATTGTCCATCTCATCTTTGGTTTCATTTGAGAATCGACATTGAAAGTCTGATACCACCTGCATTACATCCCATTGAACCCTAGTTACATGTTAAGGAGTCTTAAGGGGAGGGAGGAACTAGTTGTAGGGAGAGTACCTTTGTTGGCATTCCTTTTGTGGCATGCATGGAAATACCCTCTTCCTACAAACTTCATTGAGGAAATATGCCTATAAATAGAGATGGGGGAGAAACAACTAGGAAATATACCACCTTGGAGGCACAAAAATGAGGTAGAAACAAAGAAAGAGTTCTAGCCAAAAACCTTTGAAGGGAGAGAGTCAATGAGTGAGGTGGGCCTGCTTCTAGAACATTGAATAGATACTTGGGATCTAGGATATGGGGCCACCTCCACAGTCTGTCCAAATCCTGAGCCCCACCCTGAAGGAATCAAACCCATGAAAGAGAAGACCAGAAGGAGACAACCCCAAAAGATGTGAACCAGAAGGCCATAGAAAACTCAATTCCTAAGATCACAGGGATCCCAAGGGTGGCGATGACTAGAGACAACACCCAACAAAATTGAAAGAGACTCAAACCAGGTGGAAAATAAATTCCTATCGACTGCGTGCAAAATTCCACTAAGAAAACTCCCTAGAAACCACCCATGTGAACCAACAATCCCAAATATTTCACTAACCAATCCTCAATAAAAAATGAAAACCATAACCATGTGGATAACAAAAATTTGAAGAAAAAGAGAGAGATACTAACAAGGAGGTTTGTTATCTACAACCAATTACCAAATCCAAGATCAAATCCCACATTTCGGGAGTTGGCTCATCCCGTGATATCCTCCACAGGGTTTTCCTTCCCGGATCTAGAGCTTGCTATAAGCCAATCGACCCTATCTCACTCCATGATTACAAACCAATCCATCATTCTTGAACCATCATATCTACAACCACCTTCCGAATGGGAAAATTTTAGGGGTTGTATATCTCCCATGGGATAATTTTCCATGCTTTTTCCAAAAACAATGATTCACCAGTTTCCATGTTTTCTAAAAGTGATTTGGCCAAATTCTATAGAATAAAATTATTTTACCTTAAAAATAGCCCAAATTTAATAGAAAATATATAAATCCTTAGAAATTTGAATATTTTTATAAAAATATCACCAAACATTTTATAGTTTGCATATTAAGGACTACTAAGATTCTCCAAGGTTTCTACATTTTTTGAGATAAATTTTCATCCTTAAATTACCCCTGCTTCTAGATGATCTTAATTAACCATAAACCCTATTTGCCTATATCCCCCACGCATCTGATTACCTCTATCTAGTGCAATTGTCCATGACCTCTCACATCCACATGGGACCAGTCCCATTCCCTTTGTTCACCACCCAATATGGGAAAAATCAATACATACTTTATTTGGTATAGTCTTATTTCAGTTTATTATTTGGTATAGTCCTATTTTTTTTTTATTTGGTAAGTTAGCTATTAACTTACCTTTTATAAATAGAAAATACAAAAAATATCCGTGACACTAGTGTTGAGGCTGCCAACAGTGGAAATTAGCCCCACCACCAAGTGTTAAAGTTCCATAGTATTTTTCTATGGTAAGTAAATTTAGACATAGTTACATAATAAGTATTAAACATCAGCTCGGGAGGATGGTTATACCCAGTAACATGGTTCTTTTGACTACCAGACCAAATAAAAACTAACAAAACCAAAAACGAGCTTGTCATAAAATCTATTTAGAGAGATTATTGTATGGAAACACATGCTTGGAGGACTCTGGCCATTTTGGAATCATGATGGCATGGAGAAAGTCCTCTTCGATGTGACGCTTCTGGGGGTCTTCTCCACCTTAATCCAACAACCAGTCCAGACGTTGGTCCATCAATTCCTATCGAAATATATGCTCATCGTTGTTTTGTCGAAGCTCTCGAATGACTTCTCGTTGCACCTCTGTGAAACCAGGATGAGGAGGTGGGTTGGGGTGGATACTAGGAGTCAGGATTGGGTCAGGAGGATTGGAACAGAGATTGAAGGCTGAGAAAGATTTGGTTTCACATTCTCATAGGTACAAGAGGGATTATTATGAGGCTACATGGCTAAATGACTATAGCAGTGGCACTCTAGAGAGGTTGGGAGAAGGTCTAGTGTGCCATGACCTCAGAGACGTGAGATAAAGTAGTTGGCTCTCTTTGGTCGGCCTCTCTCATGAGGCATGAAAGAACAACAGATTCGAACAAGAGTTGAGCAAGAAGGAGGAGGAAAATTCAAGGTTGGGTTGCACTCCAAGTTATGGTAACTGGAGAAATCCAAAATTCTTGTGATATTCGCATCGTGAGGAATAGAGTTGAAGCTGGGAAACCAGGAGGAAAGGATGAAAAAAAAAACACAGGGAAAGACAGAGAGACCCTCGGGGCATGAATGGAAATGATAGTTGTGCATACCATGGAAAAGAGGTTAAAGACTCGTAGCTGGATGAGACAACGACATGTCATTTTCACGTGTATGAAGCCCAGAACCCGGACTGTCCATCATAAATTCCCGTCGTTGAGCGTCAAGTCCAGAGTTGGTGAAGGGATTATTGACGTGCTTTTAGGGGGTGTTGACTTTAACTGGGCAACTCGTTGGCACCCAATCTGGAGCGGTATAGTCCTATTACATTCTATTAATATGTAATGAAATTTTTAAACATAAAATATATTATTACAATATAATAGCTTATAACATTATACACACACATATATTTTTAACCTCTTGAACTAAATTAAGAATTACAAATTAAACATACTCTAAAAAAATAATAAATTACATAATTAAGAAAAAACAAAATAATATGAAAATGAAGTTAGGAATGTGACTCTAACTAAATTTTACCATTAGGTCCATTATATAATTGAATAAAATAAATTTATATATTAAAAACCAACAAAATTAATGATCATGATAAATGATAAGTAAACATAGTAATTAATTAAAAAACATAAATTATATTAAGAAAAAAACAAAATAATATGAGAATGAAGTTAGGGACGCTACTCCAACTAACTTTCATAGTTATTATATAATTAAATATAATAATATTTATATATATTAAAAAATAACAAAATTATAACATTTTAAAAAGCACTCCTCTGCTCTATTTTTGAATGTGGTCAGTTTAAGTGGTTTCCAACCTAGACCTGATATAGACCCTGAATCGTCAATATCACCCTCATTGTTTCTACGCTACTTTGATTTTCCCATGGCTGATCAGATGCTTAAGGATTTACCAAAATCAAGTGTGCATGGTGCTAGAAGGAGAGGCGCTCCCAAGCGCCCGCCCTTCAAGCAAGAACCCGGTGGTTCCCATGGCACTAGGGAAGAAAGAGATTTGAAGCAAGAAATAAATCTCTTTCAGAAGAGAACCCCACCATAATTGGAATAGAATATTGACATGTATGTGAATGAGGCCATGAAAATGTGCTCACAAACCTTGAAATACCAAATCAAGCAAGAATTTCATGATTGGGTTGTTGATACAATTTTTTTCAGGTTCAAAGATACTAATGTATTTAGAGTCGTGGAGTTTTATTGGATGGCCAAAACCATCATAGCTCGATAAATGAAGGATACATGGGTCAATCAAATCAATCAAGATGAAACGATGGGCAAGATTAGGTGACTAGAATCTAAATTCACTATTCTATGGAGAGTGTCATTTTACATTATTGATTGGGACATTAATGATGAGAAGGAATATGACAAGGTAGCAAGCACCAGCTCCAACTTAATTGTTCTTGAAGAAGAGATGGATATTGATACCAAAGGCAAGGCCAAGGTTCATGAGACTTCCAATCATGCTGGCCGTTCTAGTCAAATCTGATGGATGTTGTTTCCTTTAGGTTCTTGTTTTCCTTTTTATATTTTTAGTATAAAAACAATATGCATATGGTATTTAGGCATTTACAGACTTATATGGACTCTCTTAGACATCTGACTACATCATTTTTGTTTTGATAGACATCACACAATTTTGAATGTAATAATTTTTTTACAATATTAATACATAACTAGTTTAACAAAAAAAATTAATGATCATAACAAATGATAAGTAAATATACTAATTATTAATTTCGTTCATAAATTGTTTATATATAATCAAATTTATTTATAAAAATAAGAAAAAATAAATTACTAATCCATTTTTTCAAAAATAATCCATTCTTACAAATTTAAGGACTACCAAATTAATAACATCATTCTTATTAAGATAATTCATTCTTATCATTCAAATTCCATCATACATGCTTCTTATTATATAATAAAAGACTTCATGTTATCTTTGTTTACATAAAAATGTTTACTCTCCATATTAAACAAGTGTTGCATGGTAGCGTACTCCCTGCCAGGTTGGAATGGGAATAAATGCGACCGAGTACAGACACGTGGGTAGCAAGTTGAAGTACATGTGGTATCCATGCAGAATTTAGTATTCGCGAATTAGTTTAATTTGAAATTTATCAAAAATTAGTAATGTATGGTACATCAATAAAGGTTCCTAGTATCTAAGTTTGTTAGTACAGGAAAGATTCAAAAGGAGGTTGGACAAAAAAAAAATGGTGTATAATAATAATAAGATAATAAGGTTCCTAGTAAGAACGTTTGTTACATCAACATTTAAAAGGTTCTTGGACACAAAAAAATTTAGCATACAATAGAATAGTAATAAATTATGTTACATAGGTTCGTGGACAAAAACACAAAAAATTAGCAATCCCAAATTAGTTTTCTTTAAAACAAGGGCTCCTGGACACAAAAGAAATTGAAATTTATCAAATTATAGGTTCCTGGACACCATAAATTTAGCATACAATAGAATAGTAACAACATCTTGCAAGAAAGGCTCACCATAAATTTAGCATACAATAGAATAGTAACAACGTCATGCAAGAACATTTAAAAGGTTCTTGGACACAAAAATAATTAGCATACAATAGAATAGTAATAACATTTGTTACATAGGTTCGTGGACAAAAATAAAAAAAAATTAGCATTCCCAAATTAGTTTTCTTTAAAACAAGGGCTCCTTGACAGAAAAGAAATTGAAATTTATGAAATTATAGGTTCCTGGACACCATAAATTTAGCATACAATAGAATAGTAACAACGTCGTGCAACAAAGGCATTCCCGAATTAGTTTTCTTAGAAAATAATAATGTATGTTAGATCAACAAAGGTTCTTGGAGAAAAAAAATTTAGCATACAATAGGACACAAAAAATCTAGCATTCCCGAATTAGTTTTCTTTGAAACAAACAACAAAGGTTCCTGGACAGGCATTCCCGAATCAGTTTTCTTGGAAATTTATCAAAAATTAATAATGTTTGTTACATATTTCTGGAAATTACATAAACATTTAAAAGCATACAACAGAATAATAATAACGTCTGTTACATAGGTTCATGGACAAAAACACAAAAAAAATAGCATTCTCAAATTAGTTTTCTTTAAAAGAAAGGCTTCTGGACACAAAAAAAATTGAAATTTATCAAAATATAGGTTCATGGACACCAAAAATTTAGCACACAATAGAATAGTAACAACGTCGTGCATCAAAGGCATTACCGAATTAGTTTTTTTTTAAAGTAGTAATGTATGTTACATCAACAAAGATTCCTGGACAAAAACAAATTAGCATACAATAGGACACAAAAAATGTAGCATTCCCGAATTAGTTTTCTTTGGAACAAACAACAAAGGTTCCTGGACACCCAAAATTTAGCATACAATAAAGGCATTCCCGGATCAGTTTTCTTTGAAATTTAACAAAAATTAATAATGTCTGTTACATATTTCTGGAAATTTGAATGCATTTGTCATATAGACTGCGATTGGGGCTCCCGCGGACCATAAAAATAAATAAGTACAAGAATTATGAATGTTCAAAGACGAAGTGCGCAACAGTAGAGAGGAAGACCTGAAAAGAAGAAATTGGAAGTTATGAGTCTTTGGTTACATTTTTCTATTTAAAGAGGTAATAACTGGATTGATAAAGAAAACAAGATGACAGTATAGACTTAAACTAGATTGATAAAGAAAATAAGATGCCAATATAGACTTACTATGAAATCGATGTGTTTTTGTTGTTGTCATCGATGGTCAGTGGAGTCATGTCGACCGGTTGTTGCCCTTCTTAGACGAGGTTGTCCATTCTTTGTTGGAACCATTCTTCTATGTAGCTTCTCATGGGGGCCATGTTGATTTCATCCCGGATTTCTATGTCGTAAAGGTCGTTTTCTAATTTCCTTAGATCCATTGAAATACTATGTAGACTTTGTTCAATTTCTTCATTGTGTGTTTCATAGTCTAGTACCCAGTGCTCGAGCTCATCTAGACGATGTTCAACTATGCCATAAAACTTTTCGAAAGACAACCCCCCTTTAAAATATCAAGTTGTTCATGGAAGGCTACTTTGGTCATTGACAAGGATTTGAGAATTAAGTTTGGGTCTTGAACCTCGTTGGTACTTCCGACTAAGTCTATTTGGATCAGGCTTATGAATAAATCTTCCTTTTCTGATATGGCTTGTATACATGATTTGACATTGAGCTCCAGGTTCTTAACTTTCTTTTGACAACATGCTTTTACTCTTTTGGTCTGCTTTGGGGAGGGGATTTTCTCTTGTCTTCTCTTCAGTTCCGATGTGTTGATGACATGGTTGGAAAAATGGGTCAACACTTGTTCACAGAAATGCTGATCATTTTTCAAATTTGCCTCCAAATGTTTGAGCAAATCATTTGCCTTCTTTTGGAAGGAAACTAAATGTTGCGATGTTTCCCAGGCTTCAATAACTAGCTACATTATTTTGTTGATGTTATTCTCTACAAGGGCTCTAGAACATGCAAAAAGGATAGAGGATACTTTCATCTTGGCTGCAGTGGTAGCATGCACGATTTTTGCTAAAGGACTGGCAAATTATGGGGTGGCAATGAAAGCCTGCTCAAATTCGTTGAGGCAGTCTTTCAGTCTGGCATTTTCCGCTTCAATTCCTCCAATGGAATCATGAAGAGCATCATTGGTTACTTGGTGAAATAGGGAGATTTGGGACAGCCTAATTTTCCTAAAGTTAATCTCTATGCGAGATTTGCCTTTCTTGTTTGTTACATCTCTCATTTCAATGACCATACTTTTAGATTGGTTGTTAAAAACAACACTCTGGAATACGAAGGATTCATATTCATAAAGAAATTTGGTCTCAACTATTTCCACTGTGGACGACCCAATTTTGTCCATGTACTCAGTTTCAATTTCAAGTTTCACCTGTTCACTTTCAATTTCAGGTTCGTCTGCCTGCCCTGCATTGTTTTTTCTCTTCTTCGTCAGTGGAATTTTGTGAGAACTATCATTTCTTATGCGAGGAGGGTTCTTAGCTCCTCCTTCGTTCGAAGATTTCTGGGTTGCCTTCTTACTAGGGTGGGTTGTTGAAGCAATGCTTTGTGATGTCATTCTCTTGGGAGTGTTGGCTAGGGACTGGGCACTCTTCTCACCGGATACTTTTCCATGATGTTTGTACAATTCAGTTGTGCTTTGCAATGTCTCTGCGTCACAATCAGCAGAAGCAAGATTGTTGTCGTCACTATCCCTGTCTTCGGTCAGGTGTCTATGGATAAAAGAGTTGTTAAAGCCAACTGCCAATAAATGTTCTCGAAAAATCCCATTAGGGTCGAACCCTTTTAGCCTTTCAGCATATGTTAGGTTCAATTTCTTGAAATGGTCGCCAAATTCATCAATCTTGTTGACGTTTCTGCACACGAAGTCTCTGACTTTCCAGGGAAGAGGAATGAACTGGTTTTTTTTTCTTGTCATGGAAAAAATGCAACCAGTGGTTGTATTGCCTTGCTATTTCTGCAACAAACATCTTGTCCATGATGTGGCATGGAAGGAAAGTAGGATTTTCCTTAGATCCAAAGACCATGAGTACACTGTGATTTTCCTTTTGTTCAAGTCTACCCTTCATGTTCAAAAACTCGATTGTCTGGCCAGACATCCATGGAGCATCCTTCCCTAACAATAAATATTTGAAAATTGAGACAAAGTCATTCATAAAAGCAATGGGAGGCCTTGTGCCTCCACAGGGCCTAGTACCAGAATGTTACTGGGTCGAATCCACAGTTTATTTTATTGGAAAGATAATTTTTTGGAAACGGACAACAATGCACTATTGCGAAAATCAAGTAGGATGACATATAAAATTTATTTGATTATTTGAATCGTGACAACTAGGAACAGATCTCAATGGAAATTAGCTTCCCCCAATTGAAAATGAATTGTTCCTTGATTGTGAAGTACAAAATATAAATAATTATATGGGAAATGCTTGTCATGGATGCCTGTCCTGTTAGTCTTGTAAACAGCCAAGCAATTTCCCGGAATGGATTTCTAAAGGAACTTACCTGCAACTTTGTGATATCTTCAGGAACTATTGTCGGGTCTTCGAGGAACTCGGCTAAGATGTCCAACCTGTTATCATGTTTTTCTAGGAACTTCTTGCAGTCTTGTCCTTTGAACGTAATGTTGGCTCCGACAATTTTAACATCTTGTGGAAGACCTGAGGTGACAAAGAAACAGGGGAATGGTCACGCAGTGGAATAATTCTTTGGCTTGGAATATATTTTTCGGCACACCAAGAGACCACCTCCTTACGGTAAAAAACCTCAGGGAAGCAATCTGCACGAGCGATTCCAGAGGTCCAAATCACTTTGTTCTGGGCAGAATGGGATGAATAGTAAAAGTATGCCCTGGACCACTGGAATTTTTGGTCCTAATGTCCGAAGATATTTACTATATCTCCACAAAACTATTGTCGACCTACTACCATAAGTCTACAAGAACGTTTGTTTGCTCCATACGATGAATGAAATGAAAAGTTGGAAGGGATAACATAACCCTGTGCAAATCTTGGTCCAATGCATGTGAATGGGAGATCTCCTCGAGAATTTCGTTCATTAATGACAATTTGGATGGTTGTTGCATCATGTGTTGTTAACATTAAACACTAGTAATTGCATACATAGAAATGCAAACATGGGGGATATGGAAATTAGCGATTAAGCATTGTAGATTTCTTGAGTGGGCCAACATGACGACGCATGTTTGAGATGAACAATCAGAAGGGACAATATAACTCTCTGCAAATCTTGGTTTACTGCGTAATAATGGGAGATATCCTCGAGTGTTTCGCTTATTAATGACAATGTTGAGGGCTCCTGCATCGTCAGTTGTTACCATGAAAGGTTTATAATTGCATACTAAGAAAGTACGGAGGTCGCAACTACGGGAAAAAGCAGCTTCAAAATAGGGTTACAAGGTACAACCGTTGGAGGTGAGGGCACGAGGGCCAAATTGTATGTCTCAGAAATTTTTGAGTGCAATACACGTAACACCGAAGAGGGTATGATAGGATAGTCCAGAGGGAAATTTGTATATCACTAGTAAGAGCATAACTAATGTATATCAGGAAGGACAAGAAGTTAGTGGGGATGGAAAGCAGCAACAGATACTTTTAAACATTTGTGAGTCGTGGTAGAGTGAAGCTTGCGAGTTCGAGGAGTCTGCGGTGGAATTGTAGATGATGGAAGTTTTGAGTGCACGATGTATAGCACGGAACAAAAAGCAACAGAGTTCAAAAGCGCAAACCTGGAAATCGCGGCCATAAATTGGCTAAGTATGGAAAGGAACAACGGTCGGTCGGATTTTTCAGGTGAGGATATAGATGGAGATGAAGATATGTCAGCTCGCCAACGCTGGAACCCACGATCATAGAAAAGCGACTAAGTATATAACCACAAATCGATAATACATGGGAAGAAGAAAACAAAAAAAGGACTAAGGAGTTCGCGGTGGAATTGTAAATCATGAAAATTTTGAATGCAATATGTATATCACGGAACAAGAAGCAGTAGAGTTCGAAAGCGCCAACCCAGCAACCGCGGGCATAAAATTGGCTAAGTATGGAAAGGAACAACGGTCAGTTGGATTCGTCATGTGAGGATATAGATGGAGATGAAGATATGTCAGCCCGCCAACGCTGGAACTTGCGATCATAGAAAAGCGACTAAGTATATAACCACAAAGCGATAATACATGGAAAGAAGAAAAGGGAAAAAGGACTAAGGAGTCTGTAGTGGAATTGTAAATCACAAATTTTTTTAGTGTAATATGTATATCACGGAACAAGAAGCAGCAGAGTTCGAATGCGCTAATCTGAAACAGTGACTAAGAATTGGAGATTTCATGAACCTATCAACATGAAGATCCAAAATAGGTTGACAAGGTCTCCCCAGAAGACATGAGGCCCCGACGGTCAAATTGTATCGTTCGAAACATTTGAATGCATAATCTGTAACACGGAAGAGGGGACGATGTCGAAACCCAGTAGTCAATTTGTATATTGTGGAGGGCTATATGCCAACTGTTTCATATTAGTATGTGCAGTTGTCACTAGCAAGAGTCACTACTAAGAGCATAACAAATGTATATTAGGAAGGACAAGAAGTTAGTGAGGATGGAAGGCAGCGACAAATACTTTGAAACATTTGTGAACCATGGTAGAGTGAAGCTTGCGAGTTCGAGGAGTCCACGGTGGAATTGTAGATCATGGAAGTTTTGAGTGCAAGATGTACATCACGGAACATGAAGCAACAGAGTTTGAAACCGCCAACTCGGCAACCGTGACCATAAAATTGGCTAAGTATGGAAAGAAACAATGGTCGGTCGGATTCGTCATGTGATTATATAGATGGAGATAAAGATATGCCAACCTGTCAATGTTGGAACCCGCGATCATAGAAAGGCAACTAAGTATATAACCAGAAATCCATAATACACGGGGAAAGAAAAGGGAAAAAGGACTAAGGAGTCTGTGGTGGAATTGTAGATCACGGAAATTTTGAGTACAAGATGTGAACCCGGTAGTCAATTTGTATATTGCGGAGGGTCGGATGCCAACTCTTTCATATCATTGTGTTCAGTTGTCACTAGTAAGAGTACAACCAGTGTATATTAGGAACGACAGGAAGTTAGTGGGGATGGAAGGCAGCGACAGATACTTTGAAATATTTGTGAACCGTGGTAGAATGAATCTTGCGAGTTTAAGGAGTCGGTGGTGGAATTGTAGATGACTGAAGTTTTGAGTTCAGCATGTATATCACAGAACAAGAAGAAACAGAGTTTGAAAGTGCCAACCTAGCAAGAGCGGCCATAAAATTGGCTAAGTATGGAAAGGAATGGCGGTCGGTCGGATTCTCCATGCGAGGATATAGATGGAAATGAAGATATGTCAGCCCACCAATGTTGGAACCCGCGATCATAGAAATGCAACTGAGTATATAACCAGAAGGTGATAACACAGAGGAAGAAGAAAAGGGAAAAGGGGTTGAGTGCGTGGTGGAGTTGTAGAGAATGGAAATTTTGAGTGCAAGATATATATTACGGAACAAGAACCAGCAGAGTTCAAAAGCGCCAACCCAAAACAGTATCTAAGAATTGGACATTTCATGAACCCGGCAATAGGAGGATCCAAAACAGGCTGACAAGGTCTCTCCAGAAGACGCTAGGCCCCGACGTTCAAATTGTATCACTCGGAACATTTGAATGTATAATCTGTAACACGGAAGAGAGGACAATGTCGGAATCCGGTAGTCAATTTGTATATTGTGGAGAGTGTGATGCCAATTGTTTCGTACCAGTGTGTCAAGTTGTCACTAGTAAGAGCTAATTTAGTATTGAAAATAATGTTTTTAGATATTGTTAGATAGTTGATAGGGATTACCATCCATAAACAATGGCAATATTGACCCTGCCAACCCTGGAGTCTATTTGTCAATTTGTATATCATGGAACTGCGAGCGTTGTTTGGAGGACACAGAACAATAGAAGTGCAATGTTGAGTCAGCCAGCCCGCAGGTCCACTTATCAATTTGTATATCGCGGAATTCTGGGTGCTATTTGTAGGGCATGAAACAATGGAGGCCCAATTTTGAACCCGCCCGCCCGAGAACCCGCAATCCAAAAAGTGGCTAGGTATGGAATGCAGAATTTGTACATGCTCTATAAAATCTCATGTCCATACTTTATAGTCTGATAATACACGGAAAGAAAAAAAGGAAAAAAGGAAGAAGGAGTCCATGGTGGAATTGTAGATCACATAAACTTTGAGTGGAAGATGTATATCACGGAACAAGAAGCAACAAAGCTTGAAAGCGCCAACTCGGCAACCGTGGGCATAAAATTGACTAAGTATGAAAAGGAACAATGGTCGGTATGATTCGTCATGTGAGGATATAGATGGAGATGAAGATATGTCAACACACCAACGTTGGAACCCACGATCATAGAAAGGTGACTAAGTATATAAATAGAAAGCAATAATACACGGGAAGAAGACAAGGGAAAAGAGACTAAGTATCTCACGTAAGAACATCTATTGTTCGCTTATTAATGCAAATTCTTTTGAACCCCTGGTGAGTTCTCACTAGCAAAGTCATAAATTGCATATCACGGAAGCTCTTTGGGTGCAATATGTATATGAAGGAACAGGGGACATAGGTGTTGGATACCGCAAACCCGGGACCCATTGATCACATAATTGGCTAAGTATTGAAAGGGACTGTGGTCGGTCGGGTTGATGGTGTGAATATATAGATAAAGAGTTGACAATTTGTGAATCCATGAGGCTGTGATCATATAGCTGTGAATAAATATAGAACCACAAAGGGATAATAGAGGGGGGGGGGAAGAGGAGAATTAAGAGTTTTTATACATTCCTGCGGACAAATTGTATATTCTGGAACTCCAGGCGCTGTTTGCAACTCACAGAAAATTCGAAACACAATTTTGAGGCCATCAATCCGGGAACCCGCAATTAAAAAAGTGTGCAAGTACGGAACACAAAAACGTTGGCTGGGACTTGCTTTCGCTAAGCAAGATCTTCTTTGCATGTTTCTAGACAAGTTTTGTAGGGATGGTTGGTTGTCCCGACTTTTTCTTATTAATGATGATTTTTTTACGCTTGTTGCATGATGTCTCTCTACTATTAAACCTTTGGTGTTGCATATATGGAAAGAAGTACGAGGATGGGCAGAACAGGAAACAATGACTAGGACTTGGAGTTTTCGTGAACCCGCGAACGTGAGGATCCAAAATAGGGTCACAAGGTTTCCCCAGAGGACGCAAGGCCCTGACAACCAAATTGTATAGTTCGGAACATTTGAATGCATAATGTGTAACACAGAAGAGGGGATGATGTCGGAGTCCGGTATTCAATTTGTATATGGCGGAGTAGCGGGGGTCAATTCTTTCGTACCAGTGTGTCCAGTTGTCACTATTAAGATCATAGTTAATGTATATTAGGAAGGATGCAAAGTTGGTGGGGATGGAAGGCAACGACAGATACTTTGAACGAAGTTAATGTATATGAGGAACCCGTGGTGGGATTGTAGATCACGGATTTTTTGAGTGAAAGATGTATATAACGGAACAATAAACATTTGAGTCCATAAGCGGAAACTGCGGTCATAAAATTGGCTAAGTATGGAAAGGAATAGCAGTCGGTCGGATTCGTCATGTGAGGATATAGATGGATATGAAGACATGTCAGCCCGCCAACCCTGGAACCGGATATCATAGAAAGGCGACTAAGTATATATCCAGAAAGTGATAATGGGCAGGAAGAAGAAAAGGTGAGTTCGTATGTGCCAACTCGACAACTGCGGCCATAAAATTGACTAAGTATGGAAAGAAATAGCGGTCGATCATATTCGGCATGTGAAGATACAGATGGAGATGAAGATATGTCAGCCCGCCAACCTTGCAACCATCGATCATAGAAAGACGACTAAGTATAAAAACAGAAAGCGATAATGGACGGGAAAAAGAAAAGGGGAAAAGGGATAAGTATCTGACAATCGAAAAACCTTTTTTTTCCCTTTATTAATGGCAATGTTTTCGAACCCCTTGTTGGGCTCTCACTAGTAAAAGCATAAACTGTAGATCACTAAAGTTCTTTGGCTCCAAGATGTATATGACGGAATAGGGGACATAGGTGCTTCATACCGCGAACCCGGGGCCTGGTGGCCAGATAATTGGCTAAGTATTGGCCAAGAGAAAGGTTTCATATCTATTTCAATAGTATTCATACTAATATGTATTAATGGAAAAAGTTTTTGATATTTATTTGAATAGTATTCATACTAATATATATTAATGGATTGTTTATGTTTCAAATGCAAATGATCTCCCAATTTGCAGGATACTCTTCGGTTCGCAAATTTCGTTAAAACCACGAAAGTTTTGACTGCAAGATGTATATAACGCAACAAGAAACATGAATTTGCATTGTGGTTTCAATGAGATAAACTTCTTATCATCTATTTATCTTGTATTACTTTCAATGACATGAGAAAACATCGACTTTCCATAAACGTTAATATCTAAATTTAATTTAATCAAAAATTGGTGTACTTTAAGTAATTAAGGAAGTTTCAATCGTTCATTTATTAATGCCAAGATTTTCGAACCCCTGGTGACTTATCACTAATTAAAGCACAAATTGCAGATCATGAAATCTCTTTGGCTGCAAGATGTATATGACGGAACAGGGAACATAGTTGTTCAATACCACAAACCCGGGACCCGGTGGCCAGATAATTGCCTAAGTTTTACCCAAGAGGAAGTTTTTATATTTATTCCAATAGTACTCATATTAGTATATATGCACAGATATTATCAAATAGAAGAAGCTACAATATATGCAAGATATTCAACAGGAGCATGGCGTCAACACTTGAGATGCCTTGTTGTAAGTCAATAATTCATTCTATTTACGGGCCCCGAAGAATGAAAGCAGGACGAGTCCTCCAATTTCTTTCTTTAAGTATAGGACTGACGCCACATAAGTATGGCCTATGAAAAATTATTCTTCAATTTAAAATGTAAGCAATGAACAAAGTAGCCTTTATTTAAATTGAAGTAGTGGGCAATAGAAAGAAAAACTTATCTTCCATGTTTAACAACACACAGGGGAAAAAGGTAGAAAATAAAATGAAAAGCAATACCAGAGATTGGAAAAAACTATTAAAAAAAAAAAAACAATTATTCTATATTCAGATAAGATGGGTTACAAAATATAGCTGAGATTATTTGCCACAATGATTGTGATTTGGCCTGCCACTGACCAATACAAAATATGTACATTGATGAAGCTTGTTGACAGTTTTCTTGAGGATCAAATCCTTTATTCGTAAAAAACGAGTTGAATATCAATTTTGGGTCTTGGACTTAATTGGTGCTGCCAACTAGATCTATCCCAGTTTTTTGAATAGCTTGTCTCTTCTAGATATGGCCTGCTTGCATTGGTTGGTTACTCAACATTCCATTCTTTGTCAAGTATTAATTTCCCTCTGTCGTTGAAAACTTGGGGTTTAAGGTGATTTCCTTGTAATGTTCCTGACCATCGACATTTGAGACAACTTAGAAATGTGATTCAGGCCCAATTCAAAGTCGAGGGAGTCGTTTTATGTGACATCAGCTATGGGATGGGAAAAAAATTCAAGTATGTTGTGACTGCTATTCTCCCGGTATTTGATCATCTGTTTGGTTGAAAAGCCTGCCTGAAGATTTGTATGTTGAACTTCTTTGTTTTATTATAGTAAATTGGAAGGAACGTCCAACCCAATTGCAAAATGTTATTTTGTTGAAGTACATGACTTCTTCGGGCAGCACGGGTCTGGCAAGTGTATCAAATGTTGCAGAACTCATCAACATAGTTCTGGCAAGTGTATCAAATGTTGCAGATCGCATCAGAATATATATTTCGTCATAGTGGTGGCATATATGGCGGCCCACAGAAAGGTTTGGAATGTTCAGAGGTGACGCCAAATATGTGGAGTCTATAACTACATCCAAAGGAAACCGAACAAACTTTGACAAAGAACATGGCTTTCTGTCAATTCGGTTACCACACCTAGAAGTAGCTCAACAAACTTTGAAATAGAAACTTTTGCAGCGATAATATGTCATTTTATCCACCCATACAGTTTATGTTACCCACTTCTGGTTACATTCGCAAATGGAGTAATATTTCACGTCATTCACGAACATCACAGACCATTTTTCAAGCCACAGTAAGTGCGACGCCCCCGAGGAAGACAAATTCTTGTGTGATCTGCATAACTCGATACACTTGCCAAATCTGTGTTGTTGGAAGAAAATATATACTTCAACGAAGAAGTATTTTGCACGTGACCTGAAAATCCATTACAAATCCCAGTAAGAAAACAAATAAGATCAACAAACAAATCTCCAGGTAGGATTTTCAACCAACCAAAGCATTGAATACAAGGAGAACACCAACCAGAAGATACTTGTTCATTTTTTTTTCCTCCTCTCTGAGTTTCTGTTGGATAACAGATTTTTTTTTTACTCAAATCTCACGTCACATAAAGCCAGACTCTCTTCTTTCATTTGGGCCTCAATCGCATCTCTAAGTTGTCTTACATGCCCATGACCAAGAACATTAGAACGAAGGCACCCTAAAGCACAACTCTTTGATGATAGAGAGAAATGGCAATAAGTATTTAAAAGCAACTCTAGATGATCTTTCGTAGATTTTGTGTTAATTCGTTTTAATGACAGATGTTCTCGATATTTTCGCTTATTAATGCCAATCTTTTCGAATATCTACGCTGAATAGTGACTAATAGCACGTATTAACATTCCCATATTCGAGCAGATTCTCAAATCTGACATCTAAGATATGCACAATATTAAAGAGGGATGTGACGTCAAGGCCTCTATGGGCAGCACATTTGTGGACTATGCTGAAGCCTTTAAGAAAACTAAAAGAGCCAATTTTTTGTTTTTTTTTGCAAATTCAAAATGCAGGCAAAAGAAATTACCAGATCCCATAATATTCACTTGTCTATTCATTTTAATGGGAGATGTCCTCGAGATTTTCACTTATTAAAGCCAATCTTTTCGAATCTGTTTGGTCAGTTGTGACTTTTGAAAGCATAATTAATGTCTATTAGGAAGGGCGAAAGGTAGTGGGGATGGAGGGGAGCGACAAATGCTTTTAAATTTTTTGAACCTGAAAAGGCGTCAACCCACCAAACTTTGAAAACTCGACTAAGTATGGAAAGGTAGGTAGGATAGACAAACTCATCGCAGGCAGAGGCACAATTGCGAGTTCGAGGAGTGCGGGGTCGAATTGTAGAGCACATAAGTTCTAGGTGCAAGATGTATACACCGAACACAAGCTACCATAGTTCGATAGCACCTATCCACGAAGTCGCGTTCATAAAACTGGCTAAGTATGCAACCGAACGATGGTCAGTCGGAATGACCACAGAAATGTGAGAAACTATAGAACCAAAAACGCAGTTTACAAGAGGGAAAAAAAGGGAGAGAACAACTATATCGCTCACAGAACAAAACATACTCTCATAACTATGAAACCATAGCAAGACATAAACCATGGAAAAAACAGCCAAACTTTGAAAACTCGACTAAGTATGGAAAGGTAGGTAGGATAGACAAACTCATCGCAGACAGATGCACGGTTGCCTATTCAAGGAGTGCGGGGTCGAATTGTAGAGCACGGAAATTCTGGGTGCAAGATGTATACACCAAACACGAGCTTCCATAGTTCGATAGCACCTATCCACGAAGTCGTGTCCACAAAACTGGCTAAGTATGAAACCGAACAGCAGTCGGTCGGAATGACCACAGAAACGTGAGAAACTATAGAACCAAAAACGCAGTTTACAAGAGGAAAAAAAAAGGGAGATAACAACTATATCACTCACACAACAAAACTTACTCTCATAACTATGAAACCATAGTAAGACATAAACCATGGAAAAAACATCGCCAACTATGAAATATAGTTTGAGGTTGACAAACTCTGGTTCAATGCGTAAGATATGCAATTTACATCAACTGCAATTTTTTTGTATGTTATTTTATCTTAATAGTATTTTATGGAGAGTCATCTGCAAAATAATGTAACAAGAGATCCAACTGTAGATGCAACACCCCAACATTGCAAACCCTAGGCAAACAAGAACAAGAAGCAAATAACAACCCAATTAAGAAGCACCAAAAGGCCCAACTGTAGCCGTAGGACCCCAACCCTGCAAAGTCGAATCAAACAACAATAAACATCATACAACTAACAAAGAAGCAAGCAACAACCAACCCACCAGAAATGATGTAGTTCCAATCACGGTTGTAGAACCCCAAACGTGCAAACTGCAACAAGACGAACAAGCAAACAAGAACAACAACAACATGCAAATAAGAAATCATTGGAGATGCAAAAAGAAAGCATGAACCAGTGAACCAGCAATGTCGCTGAAGCATATAAATAAATAAAAACGAAAGAAAATGTATTGTAGCAAACCTGCTAAGTAAACACTCAATGCTACCAAGCCTATTAAGTAAACATTTAAGTCTGTCATAAATGTTATGTAAAGATTTAAGAAAAAATATGCAATGTGGCAGGTCTCTAACGTACCCAAAAAAAATTATTATAATTTATGTAACAATAGTTCGAACACTAGAGAATGTATTTGAAGGCCAAACTTTGGATATGCTAGCATATCAAATATTGCCATAAATTTAGGTAGCAGAAAATGCTAAGACAAACATTCGAACTAATGCTAGCATTAATCCATGTTCAAGCAATACATACGAAAAAAATATGATTCAAAAATATTGTACACGATAAAAAATTATGGATATGTTAACATATCAAACATTGGGAATAACGAAGCCGGCAATAAGACCTTCAACCTGTTATCCAATCAAATCACTACATATATGGTACTTTTTAGTATATAAAAATCAATGTTTTTAGTTCCATAGCTTCAACAATAGAGATTATGCAAATATTTGTGGTGAAAGGACAAACTAATATGAAGTCAATGAATTATCTATCTCTATAATCCCTCTATACATACGGCAGGGACTAATAACATAGAAAACATCCATGCTTTTATACATTTATTAGTTACTTATATAATAAAAGGCTTCATGTTACCTTTACTTACATAAAAATGTATATAGAAAAAAATCAATTTAAAAATGCAAAGCTAATATAAAATATAATATTTACTTGTAAACTTAATAAATATAATTAATCCCCGGATGGGGTGTCAAATGCGCCATCGTGGCAGGAGTTGGACGCGAGTATTGGGCGCCGTGGCATGGAGCCACGTGTTGGGCATGTACCACAGCCCATCGCCCCACCTGAAATTTAATCGTGTTTATGTTGATGCGAGGTTGCATTTATGTAGAAGTCCTTTCGCTGCGTGTTGGTTTGAATTGGGCCATTATGGAGACGGTTCACCCCTGTTCGCTGTTTGCTGGGCTCATTTTGACGAAGCTTGCGTTCCTCCCTGTTCTTCTCCTCTGGTGCGAGCGAGACCCTGTCCTTCCCCTCCGCCAGTCGACCTTTGATCTTCCTGCTAGCTGCACCGGACATTATATGACGAGGCCAAGAGGCAGACTGAGGCGGGGCGCGCCCTGGAAGCCTCGACGGCCCCCGACCACACCTTCAGACTCTACCTCTGTTGATTCTTCCCCTCGCCATCAGTCGGTCTCCACTCCTGTCACTCTGCAGACTCCGCAATTCAGGTCCATGGCCATCATACCGAAAACACCAATTTCACTTCTTCGGCTTATTCAAAACCCCGAGCCCTCCCATACTCCTGCCGGTAACATAGAATGTGGCCCTGCTCCGCAGAGGAGGCCCAATACAGCAGACCCTCACCACCGGGATTCCTTTGACAACGCGCAATTCAAGGACAATTTGGCCATACTGCACACCCTGGTTTTCGAACTTCGGCAGGAGATGGCGGATTTACACTTTCGCATGGAAGCCACGGAAGCAAAGGTGGCGAATTTCCTCCAAATCCTATCGTCCATGCATGCAACCTTGTTCCCAGATCCTGACGAAGCTAGAGCAACGGGGGACCTTGAGGTCGACAGAGACGAAGGTCAGCACAAGGTGACGAGCCCACCTGTCATGAGCGAGAAGAAGGAACGGGACGAGGACGACGCCGAGGAAGCTGAGCGCAACCAGGAAGATGACAAGCAATGGGGCGACGGGACATCGTACATCGAGGAAGAGCCTTGGCCAGGCGACCTTTCATCCACCTAGACAAGCTATCAGCCAGGTGTCTAAGTTTACAATGTCTAGGTGTCCAGTTTTCTTAGGTTTTAGTTTGTAATTGCCAGACAATTTAAGCACTCTTTTCTCAGTTTTGCTTATGAATTATTGGACTAATGGTTGGCTGGGCCGGCTGGACTGGTTTCCCCATGGCTGGGGCAGTCTAGTAACTACGGCCCGGATAACTTTGTATTTCGCCCTGGTTTTTGGAAGCTTCTAATATATTAACACTCTTATTTACAATATATATATATATATATATATATATATATATATATANTATAATTTATTTACTTTAAATTCATAAATTTGAGATTTAATCATTTTGTTTTTAACTTTTCAATCCACCATGCTCAATATATTTAATGTCGACAACATACATCATGAAAAATAGAATTTCACCCTTTTTTCATATTTTCATAAAGGTTTTTTTTTTCACTACTCAATGCATTTAATGTTAACAATACACATCACAAAAAATAAAAATACACATTTTTTCATATCTTCACAAAGGCTTTGTTATCATTTACAAAGCCTTATGAATAAACAAAAATAAATAAAACTTTTAAATTCCAAAAATAAATTCCAAAAACATTGTCTCTTATAAAAACGAATTATAAAAATGAAATGAATGAGTTGAAAATTTTAATGAGACAATTTTGAAAAACAAAAACATCTAAGTTGAAAGTTATAAAAATATATAAAGGCCATCTAACTTAATATTACATTCTACATTCTATTAGCTAAGGTAAACATATTCTGCAACATTACAATAGAATATAGATGAATGAAATTAAATACTTTGATTTTCCCAAAAATAAAATAAGAGAATTATACGTAAGAAGTTATGTTCATATTCTTTGCAACAATAATGACAATTTCCATGTGATGGTGAATAAAAAAAAAACATTCATAATTCAAGCTTTAGCAAAATATGTCACAGCTTGATTAAATATTACAATTTAGAACTTCTAAGAACTAATTATTTACTCATTTATGTGCTTGATAGAACATTGATTTATATATTGAGGGTGCTTCTTTTTTTTTTTGGTAATCTCCTATGTTATTCCAAAAGGAAGATTGACTAAAATGGCAATAAGTTCAAAAATGCATCGAAGTGTATCTTGGTTCACATCAACCCATTTCTTTGGATCATTCACCACTGTGTCATTGTTCCCTCCCTCTATGATGTGGTTGATGCTTTCATTCATAGATTGAACACACTTCTTCATGTCCTCAACATCCTCAATAACATGTCAAAGACATTTATCTGATCTTGGCGATATTGTTATATATCTATTCCTTGTAACATACAAACACCCTTGTTGTTTGATCTTAGGTATTGCATGCATGCATGCATGGTTGAAGAGTGAGGTTGTGGTCTCGTTACAATTGCTTGATATATTTTTGCATGGTGATGAATTAACCATAGTGTATATTTTGCACAATTATGTAGCACATTTGATAGACTTTTATTTGTCCATGCTTTAATGGATTGATGATGATATTGGACACCAAAACTTATATATATAGAGAGAGAGTGTGTAGAATGGATAATGGATGAACTATTTCAATTTGAAATTGTTTCAAATGGAATTTAGAAGAATTTATACATCATCAAAATTATTTTTATGTACATACAAGTTGAGTTGATACACATAGTTGACCTACAACTTTAGTTTTCATTAACCTATAACTTTTAAAATCCATCCTCTATTAGATTCAAAATTTTGAAACCCGAAAATCAATTTCTGAAGTCCAAAAGGTAGTAGTGTTTTTTTGTTCACTACCCACATCTTATAAAATAAAAGAAGGGTAGAGGAGAAAAGAGAGAGCAAGTATCACTTTATTCTACTACTGCATCATATTTAAGTTCATTATCTCAATCCTTCAATAGCCTAGAGGTTCTCACAATGGTAGGTAGACTACAATCTAAGCTCTGAAATTAGGGTGAAAGCAAAGGTGCTTCCTTCTTGAGATAAATTCTATTTATTCAATTCATATATATATTTACTTTGAGAATATCTATATGACTAGCACTGCCATGATCGCAGATACGTTTAGACAATATGAGTGTGGAGTTAGTAAAAAGACTTCATGCCGCTTACCTTTAAATTGGTGTAGATAGCCTATGGTCTTGAAAACATCATGTTTAGAAGAATCATGCCAATTGTTGGAACTATTTGGATCACTGTTGATTACACAAAGAACTTTATTTATAAATAAAATCTTCTTCGAATATCTCTATACTTATATTTCTCTATGTATACGATTTTACTTTCATAACTTTCTTGTTTGATCTATGATCATTTTAAGTTTTACTTCATTTGTTTTGTTGTACATATGCATGCTTCTATTGATTATGTTGTATTTAAAATATACTAGTATATGATTAACTTAAAATTGAATTTATTTAAGTAATTTACTCCACATTTATTTCATCATATTTATAGTCAATTAACAATCTGATTCCGCATATGTAGTTCACTCTACTCTAACTTAGAATCTAGATTTTATTTTAATTAACAAGGAGCTACCATAATATTTTCTGCATTTACTAATTCATGGATTAATTTGCATAAATCTCATAACTAGGTCTGCATTTTAACTTTGTAGATTAAATAAAAATTGTTAATTTAAGGCACATATTTAAACTTACATACTCATATAATTGGAGAATCAATACCCCTAAGGAGAAAAACTTTACTAACGTGTTTAACTAATAAAGTTAACCCGTATTTAGCAAGTCTAAGGCTTTAAGTATATCTCAAATTTCCATTTCCACTTTTTCCCTCTGAAAGCTTTAAAATGGTGTTTTGAATGTTGTGGTTCCATTTACATCAATATATGGAACACAGATAAATATATCATAAAACAAATTACAACAAAAACCCTTGATTTTCAATCTCTTGTCATGAAGGCCAAGATCAGAGATCGCAATGTAGCATTCTTATTAGCTCACAAGTTATTAAGCAACAATAAGATGAAATCAATGCTAAAAAGAATCCAATGATTTCCCATTAAGTTGAATGATTTAGCAAAGGAACAAATCGCATCCAGGGCTTATGAAATTGTCGTAAATAGGGCTCAAAGCAGCTCATTTTAAGGGCATTAAGCATTAAAAGGCCAACATATTCATACTACGATCTCCAATGGAAAGCTCTAAGGATTAGTTTTTCTGAACATTTAATTCTGGAAAAATATTTTATTTAATTATTACAAACTAAAAGAAGAGCCTCTACTTTCATGACTATCTTCCTATACATAATCAGATCATACATATTTGCTTGGGTTTTTCATGAGTAAATTTTCAATTACATCCTGTAAAAGGATCAATTTGTAAATCTCTACAGCAAAGTAAGACATATTGAGGGGTTAGTAACTTGTTAAAATAAACAAATTCCCATAACATAACATTACATTGTAAGTTTTATATTAACTCATGAGAATTCTGTTAGAAAAAGGCTTAGAAGTAGGGATGTTTTTAAGGATGAAAATATATTTTAAAATTTTACAAATCTTTATATAATTTATAAACCTTGCATAGTTTTACAAATCTTTCATATGCCAACTATTAAATGAAATTTGAATATTTTTATAAAAATATTCAAATTTCTAAGAATTTTATATAATTTGTATTAAATTTTAGCGATTTTTAAGGCAAAATAATTTTATCCTATAAAATTTGGGCGAATCATTTTTTTGAAAAAACCATATAAAATTAGTCTATAAGCGAAATCTAACCCCTAAAATCATTCATGCCCAAAAATCAACAACTAAGAAAGATTATATGCATTTAATAAATAAAGTTAAAATTAAGATTACTCACTTTAAAGTTCATATGTAATGTTACAATGGAGCAAGCAATCCAATTAAGAGCATTTCATCATAATAATAATATAGTGCTGTTTAATAAGATACCATCCCAGCAATGGGAAGAAAGAGAAAAACTATGTTGCAAGTTTCATCGAGGAATGAAGCAGCTAAACCCTATTAAAAATCCAATATCTCATAACAAAAATCAGACAGTGGATAAAGCAACAGATATCTCCAAGGTCAAGAGTGACCAACAGTAATGTGTCATGCTGATAAATTAACTGAAAGCCCATCATATCTTAGATGCGAATGCCAGTCCATCCTTTCTGAGTTCCTCCTTGCTTTCGACCAAAGGCTGCGCACGTGCTACCTTAGCAATAGCTTTGTTTTCTTCAGGAGTGCCATTTTCCAAGAATACACCTACCACCCTACCATCTTTTATCCAATATGAACCAAATTGGGCTTTTGGTGTAGCAGGGTTATTGTCACCGAAAATAACGGCTTCGCCTACATTGTCCCCATAGAATTGCCAAGACAAATCAAATGAACGTGAATAGAAATATGGAAGATAATCATATTCTTCAACGCTCCTCCCTTCTTCTTTGGCTTTAATTGCCTGTAAGAAAAATGAGCTGTAAGTATTTAGATATATGAGTAAAAGGTGGCACTGTATCTTATTAGGAGAAAGGCCAAGTAATCAAGAAATTCAAAAACCATGAGATATTCATTTCAGAAAAGGTCGAGTATTGATTCTTCTTCTAGAAGTTGTAATGTATTTCAGAGCCTATTTTCTAGTTTTCAACCACTTATGTTGTTTCATTAATATCACAGATCCATTTTAATCTTGGATTTGTCAATTATCAAGAAGGATAAAAAAGGTGTAAACTTCTAGTTGTTTACAAGATTCATGGTCAAGATGGGCCTATGCGTGTTTTTCTATTTTTTATTTTTCTACATCATATATAATTAACAAATGATTGTCTTTCTTTTCATTTCAGTTTATTACCAATACCCACCATCATGACACATCCAACTGGGCTGTAAAGTGCACCTTGCGAATGCATTGAGCTCCTCTCAGTACAATGAATCAACCACCAAAATGCATTACCCACCATCATGACACATCCAACTGGGCTGTAAAGTGCACCTTGCAAATGCACTGAGCTCCTCCCAATACAATGAATCAACCACCAAAATGCACTAGAGTCGAAATTGGAAGGCATTTATAGACAACGACTGTTGCAAATGCACTGAGCTCCTCTCAATACAATGAATCAACCACCAAAATGCACTAGAGTCGAAATTGGAAGGCACTTATAGACAACGACTGCTGCATAGTTTCTTACATATGCCGAGCATTCTCAACTCAAATTCTTATAAAATTCAACCACCAAGGACTCCAGATCCATTACAGTGTGGTGTGCATTGCCTGTCACTTAATTTTAATAAAATGGGAGAAAGTAATAATTTTAGGCATATGAACCCTACTATTATTATCACAAAAGTAAGAAACTTCCACCATGAATCTTCCACCATGAGAAGAAGTAAGAATATAGGTTGACTATACAAGTAACACTCCATATTTTTCATCTCAACAGACCCCAAATTGTGGCCTTGTTTTTGAGTTCAGATCAAGAATTATGGCTGTATTATACTTGTTTGCATGGGTTAAGAAATAACATCTATTGGCTTTGCAAGAGGAAGGCATCCCATCGGCAGACTATAAACCTCTCATCTGCATTTATATTAGGAGAAGAATTCAGTTAAACATAATGGGATCAACCTAGTTCTAATCAACTGGCACCTAGATTTGTTACCATGGGTCTACAAAGTTGGTGTACATGAAAAAGGTGTATGCATAGGCTGGCCAAAATAGACTGAATTTAAGACGGTCTCTTAGATGGGGATTTGGTATAATTTGGAGAGCTTGTACTTTCCTCCATTTCAATATTTGGGAGCAACAAATGCAAGTCAAAAAACATGTAGAAAATCTGCAGCTTCATGTCCCCTCTCTGAGATTTGGGTGACTATTGGCAGAATGGCCTTCCGACTAGGAGTGAAGTGTAAGGGCTCTCTGTTGTCAGTTTCATCCTCTCTGTAGAGAGCAGATTCGCATGCCTTGATTGTATCTTTCTTCTTCCATTAGCAATAACAAAGCAATTTCAGTGTTTGTTCTTTCACACAAGCTTTCAGGAATTCTATATTAATTTCAAATTTCCTATCAAAGTATGCAGCCCCAGAGCATGAGTGTTGCATTCCTTGAGTTGAGGATGGCTTACTCCTATTATAACATACAAAAACAACTCCAAGGACCATGACAACTTAACACTTTTTCCAGTGGGATTCTAAGCATATGACGTTGGAAAGGAGTCTACTATTTACTGGACTTACAAGGTCTAAACAGTACAACTCTGAGAACTTTTTCCTGTTAACTACAGGAAGGAGAAAAACAAGATTGACCAATGTATGATGATAGTGTTATTGTATAACGGACACTTCCCACAGACTGACGGGTTATGCTAAATCGTCAGTGGGACGTCGGGTGAATGATTCCATTCACTTTTTCATAGAATTATAATACTATCAGTATGTGGGAAGTGACCCAAAGTTCAATGACAATCAAAGTCAATGTAATGGTCTTGTAATTTTTCCCCATAAGGTACCATTTGCATATATGATATAAAACTCATCATAAGTCTGATAATTTGATTTGATCTTAAAGGATTTTCTTCTCAATTTATTACCTTATATTACTCCATAAAGAAAAGGAAAAGATGGAAGGAGAAAAAGATATCCTCACCTGCACGGCTTGAGCTGCTGATTTCCTAGCATGATCGACATGTTCGACTCTTCTAATATCCCCATAAATCTTCATTGGGAAAGCTGCCACGTCTCCTACTGCATAAACATCGGGAACACTAGTTCTGAAGAAACCATCCGTCTGCAAGTTATCATCACATCAGCTCATAGTAAAAAACAATACTAATAATTCCTACATAAATAAATCAAATATGGTGTGCACGGACATGAACAAAATACACCCATCCAAGATTCCTGCCAAAGCATCACCAGTAATCAATAACCCCAAACTTTGAATTTTTCAGTACAGGTGTCTTAGCATCAGTGCATATCCCATGCAACTATAATCTGGGGCAACCATTCTCAAAATGACTGCTTACTTGAAACTCCCTTGGTGTTTCTTTTTTTTATGAGAATTTGTCTTTTTAACAGTCAGTATATTCAAAAGTAGCTCACCCCATTCTCCTCCACTTAAACGAAGAACATTGTGTAATCTCAATCATTCCCTGAAGACTACATTAATAATAATAGTCTACATCCAAAAAAACCACATGCATAGAAGGAGCATACCTGTCAAAATTTAAACCTAGATCATTGTCACAACAACTGCTCCAAGTTACCACTAAAACACAACCTGACAAACCTATCTTTGACATTACAAAACCTAGTTTTTTATATTATAAACCTTTAATCCAGACTGAACTTGTGTATTGGAGCAGAATTCAAAATCCATACCTATCCCATTTTAAGAGAGCTATTAGATGAAACCATAACTCCTATATTTATCCATGTGTTTTGGTGCTTTAGTAGTTGAATGAATCTATGCGATCCTCCTAGTACATGAACATCTTCTCCCTTTTCTCCATAGTCTAAATCAATACCTTCGTTTTATAAAAAAAAATCTCTGCAGCATTTTTCTTTTCTCTAATGATATCATGCTAAATTGGTGCCTCAAAGTGGCAAGTGAAAAGTTTTTTTTTGTGATGAGCATAATCTACTTAATAAAGGAAAATAGCAATACAATATATTCTTAACATTGTAAAGACATCCCACCTACATCTACAATCTGTATGACAGAAGGGAATGACAGACCAATAGAGCCAAGCATATCATTGGAAGGAAGGATCTACACTGTGCAGCCAAGTATAGGAAATAATTAGCCAGAATATGAGATGTGCCTCATATATTTCACTAATGTTTTATACACATTCATATTTTATTTCTTTATTGGTTCCTCATCCAAGCCATATAATTTCTACACTTATTTACAAGTTTTGAAAATAATGAAAGGAGCTCAAGCTCTTGTGCAGCAGATTGAAGAAGCTGTGGAACACAAGGATGGAGAGCAGGGTGTGGCAAAAAATTGCCGCTCCTTGTCATATCACTGGTTCTACTTCGGGACTTCGGCAATGAATCCTATCAAGGACCTCAACCAGAACTCCCACAATAGTCCTTTGAAGCTTTCAGAGAATAGTATACATTAAAGCCTCAGCTATTCATTTCAATCAACTTCAAGCTATCGTACAAGCCTCATCACCCCAATTTCTGATTTTGTAATTTATATTTTAAGCCCTTTTATATTAAGGTACATATATGATAATAATTAAGGTAGGTACAAAATTAAATTACACATTTCTCTGCTTATCAATATAAACTTAACCTCACTCGGACTAGGGTTTCACCTCTCCTCTGCAAAAACGACCTGGGAGACCTCAACTCTCGGCCTCTGAGGCCATGGAACGTCAAGAGGGGGCGCCGCAGGGCGCCTCCTACAGCCGCGTAACAGCAGGCGGCACTTTTTCTGAAGGGCCGAAGCGACCAACCTTCGAAACGCCGCCGGACCTGCGTGAGAAACTTGTGATGGACGGCTCATTCAAAGACCGTGAAATGGAAATAGATCCGGCGAAAGAGAAAGCCCCCGCGTCAACTCCTTGGTTACCAGGTAAGTGTATCCCTCAAGCCCCTCAAGCTCCGAAATATTTAATCAGCACACCACGTATTGAGGAACAAAAGCAGTACATGAGGGATTACGCCCTAATTGGCAAATTCCTAGGGCTTTGGCCCTCTGAGCGAGACTTGATCAGATGGATACAACACTGGTGGAAACCGAAAGGGCATTACGACCTACAGCTGGGATCCAAAGGGTTCTTCACCATCATCTTTCATAACCTGGAAGATAGAAATCGGGTCTTCGAGGGAGGACCGTATTTCTACAATTCGGCAGGACTTTTGAGATTCTGGACCGAGAAGTTCAGCCCGGAGAAGGAGGACTTCTCCCACGCACTGGTTTGGATCAGACTTTACTCCCTACCCCAGGAGTTCTGGTTGGAAGAGGTCCTGGCCGGCATTGGCAATACCATAGGTATTTATGTCAAGTCCTCAGAAGCCACTAAGCAACGACGCTACACCTCGTACGCACGCATTTGTGTGTACATGAATATTGCTAAACCACTTCCGGGATCCATCACCTTGGAGTACCACGATGAAGATTGGTCTCAGACCATTGACTACGAGCACATCCTGTTTCGCTGCAGGAAGTGCCATGAGCATGGTCACCTCTTTCGGGAATGCCCACTCAATAAGGCACAAAAAGAAGGGAATCTCGAAGGAGGCAAGGACAAGGACGGCTTTGTACAACCAACGGGGAAAAGGCGTCAAGGACCAAAGAGGCAACCGGCCCAGGAAAGTAAAGGCCCCTCAACCAGCAACAAATTTGCAATCCTGCAAGATCAAACAGGAGACGGGGCCACTCATGTCCCATCGAAGGACAGCCCTCCGGAAATTGAACCCCCACTCACAGACCCAAGCAGAGAACGACCTACTATGCCCAAGGCGCCAAATCTCAACCCATCTGACATGAGCAAAGATCAACAAGACCCACCAGAGACAGAGGATGGGGAGGTGGACATGGAACTCGAGGAACAGGACCTAGCTGGAGTAGATCTGGAGCATTTGGAGCATGCCTACAGGCAGCAGAAACTCTACACCATTCCCAGAGACCAGTTGCGGAAGGTCCACAAGGTGTTTCTCAACTCCTCTGCCGGATCCTCAACACGAGCTAGCAAAGGCCTTGGAATCCAGGGAGGACAATCAAAAAACCCAAACAAACACCAGAAAGATGAGAAAAAGCGGGGCAGAAAATCCACCAACAAACTCATACAGGAAATAGGAAACTATATGGTGAACTCCGGACAAATCAACCTGATCTCGGATAGCTTCCCTCCCCTTCCCACCCCCTCGTCATCATGAAGATCATCACATGGAACATTAGAGGTCTCAACGGACGTAGCAAGCAAAAACGGCTACGGGAGTTGATCATAGCAGAGCAACCAGATGTTCTATTCCTTCAAGAAACAAAATGTAGCTCAGAAGACATTGACAAACTAATCCCCAAATGCTGGAAGCAGGGGGCAGCAGTGTCCACAGATGCCACAGGCACAGCCGGGGGACTGGCTATTTTATGGAATACCAGTACAATAACAATGGCAAACCTCTCGGCCACTAGATGGGCCATCACAGCTGATTACAGGCTCATAGGTTCAAGCAAGCCTGGACATATTATCAATGTATATGGCCCAGCCAACCCAAGGGAGAAGCAGGCCTTTCTCAAGAGCCTAAGCCAGACTTCGAACCACACCCAGCATAGGAACTGGATTGTAGGAGGTGACTTCAATCTCATACGTAGCTTCGAAGAAAAAAGAGGAGGTTCGCGCAGGCTGGACAGGGAATCTGGCAATTTCAACAGTCTCATAGACAATCTTGGCTTAATAGATCTGAACACCAGCAATGGCCTTCATACCTGGACAAATAGGAGAACTGGGAGTCACCAAATCGCTTGCAGACTGGACAGATTTCTAGTCTCTGAAGCTTTCATGTTCGAAGGCACCTCTATGGAGTCCACTATACTCAATTTCCCTGGATCCGACCACTGGCCGCTACAACTATGGGTGGATATTTCAGCCACATCGGGTAAGAAACCCTTCAGATTTGAGTCATTCTGGCTAGACCATCCTGACTTCCAAAAAAACATCCAAACCTGGTGGAGGGAGGCAGAGGTTCCTCGTGGATCCAAAATGTACAAATTTCAGCAAAAATTGAAGAACCTCAAGCACACTCTTAAACTTTGGAATCAGAACACCTTCGGGAATATCTTTGATGCTAAAAAACAGCTTACAGCACAAATGGAACACATTCAGCATCAGATTAGGCTACAGGGACTAACAGAAGAGCTTAAGGCACAGGAAACAGGCATCAATCAGCAGCTTGAAGACAGGAGGCGTCAAGAAGAGATTCTATGGCGACAGAAATCGAGGGTGCAATGGCTCAAAGAGGGAGAGCGCAACACTAAATTTTTCCATAGGACAGTCATTCAAAGGCGTCATATCAACAGAATCACGCATCTCATCTCCGATGAAGGGGACGTCTTACATTCGCATGAAGATATGGAGGCCACCCTGATAAGGCACTTTCAAAACCTCCTCACGGAACCACAGGCAGACAGATCAGAAGCCATCAATAGGATCACGCAGCATGTGCCTTCACTTGTCACTCAGGAGCAGAACGCCGGCCTGCTCAGACCAATAACCATCGAGGAAGTGGACCAAGCTCTTCAGGAAACTCCGAAAGGTAAGGCTCCTGGTCCGGATGGTTTCACCAGCGACTTCTTCCATTACTGTTGGGCGATGATTAGAACGGAAGTATGGGAAATCCTGGAAGACTCCCGAGCTTCGGGACAAGTCCTCAAGGCTCTCAATGCAACCTTCATCACCTTAGTCCCCAAAGAGGGGCAGGCCCATCACCCCAAGGCGTTCAGGCCAATCGCGCTCTGTAATGTTATCTATAAGCTCCTTACAAAAGTCATAGCCAGAAGACTCAAAACCATCCTGCCGGCAATTATCTCCCCGGAGCAATCTGGCTACATGGAGGGAAGACAGATCTTAGACAGTGTCATCCTAGCTCATGAAGTGATCCACTCCTTGCAGAAAACCAAAACCCCAGGTATGCTTCTTAAACTGGACCTTTCTAAAGCCTTTGACAAGATCAGTTGGGACTATATGCGTGCAATGCTGCTAGCTTTTGGCTTTGATTCAACATGGGTAGATTGGATCCTGAATCTCACCTCCTCAGCTTTCTTCTCTATCCTTGTCAATGGTGTGCCCTCACAGCCCTTCACCTCGTCCCGAGGGATCAAGCAAGGCGATCCCCTCTCCCCCTTCCTTTTCATTATCCTGGCCGAAGGTCTTAGCAGATACATCCATGCAGCGATTGAGTCAAGGCAATTATCAGGTTTGCCCCTCCATGGAATCTCACCGCCTGTCTCGCATAGCCAATTCGTTGATGACACCCTCCTGATGGGCAGCCCAACAGTCTGGGAAGCTAACTCTCTCCTGGGTATCCTTCAAACTTTCTCTGAGGCTTCCAGTTTGGATTGCAACAAGGACAAGTCCCAAGTCTTTTTCTTCAATACTCCCCCTCCAATACAGCGCCACATCTCGGGCATACTAGGTTTCAGCAGAAGCTCCCTTCCGTCCAAATACCTTGGCATCCCACTGATCGACACTGCACTCCGGAACTCCTCTTGGGAACACCTCCTGTCTACCTTCACCAAGCGGCTGTCTTCTTGGACCTACAGGGTTCTTAACCTACCCAGCCGGCTCATTCTCCTTAAAGCTGTCCTCCAAGCCCTTCCGATTTTTTCCTTTTCAGCGCTGGCTGCTCCAAAGTTTGTCCTCAACACCATCAAAGGTCTTCAACGGAACTTCATCTGGCAGGGACTCAATACGGGGAAGAAAATGGCTCTGGTCAGCTGGGACAAGCTATGTCGCCCCAAGGAGCAAGGCGGCCTAGGGCTAAGAGATCCGGTCATCATGAACAAAGTCCTCAGCGCCAAGATTTGGTGGCGCTGGCTAAAGAGCCCCAAGGAACTTTGGGCCCGACTCTGGAGGAAGAAATATGCTCCAAATATAGTAGAAAGAAACTTAATCCGATGGGACAAAGACATTCAGGGCTCCTTGATCTGCACTGCGGCTATGCAAAATCGGCACTTGGTCACCGAACATGTTTTCTGGGATATTCGAAATGGGCGGACTGCCCTGTTTTGGCAGGACTCCTGGCAGCAATGGCCAATCCTGGGTAAGGAGGAATGGGCCCTTAACATCTGCACACAGGCCGCTCGGACAGGATTAACAAGAGTGGCTGACTACTGGAAGGTCGACCCCCAGGAAGATACGTGGCGCCAGTGGCATGTGGACAAAGAACGCCTCAATCTGGAGCCAGAAATGCATATAGGCCCTCTGCAGGAGGAATTGCAGAAGCGAAGAATCCCCATAATAGACGGAGAGGACATTCTGAGATGGGGACACAAACCACGTGGCACCTTCAGCACCCGAGAAGCATATCGACTCAGGGCCCCCTCAGACCCCCTCCCCAATTTGCAATTATGGAGCAAACTCTGGAATCTAAAGCACTGGCCTAAAATTACCCTCTTCCTCTGGCTAGTAGCACACTCCAGTATTCTCACATGGGACAACCTAACGAAAAGAGGGTTCGTGGGTCCTTCTATATGCTCACTGTGTGGCGAGGCAGAGGAAACGATGGAACATATCCTCAACTCCTGCCATTACACCGCCCAGCTCTGGGATCAGATGGCGATTGTTATGAGGACTTCTGACCGTCGTAGGGACAGCATCCTGGAGACCATTGCCAACTGGCGGGACCAAGCTTACCGTTCACCCCTCCTCAATCGAGTCTAGCAGCTTATACCAGGCTTCATTCTTTGGCAAACCTGGAAAGAAAGGAACAGCAGAATCTTCAAAGGCCTATCCCTTCCGTGGCAGCACCGATGGAAATTATGCTACAGCAACATCCTGGAATCCATCCCGCCCCAGCTCCGAGCCGCTGATCACCTCAACAGGCACCCTGACGAAATCCCCATCCTCCGCTTCTGGACCCCACCTTCTCCCCTGCAGACTAGCACGCCTTCTGTACCGCCCCCCTCTCAGAGCAGTCCCACCTCCTAGTCCCCCCCCCGAAGGACTTCATCAAGCTCAATTTCGACGGGGCCTCCAAAGGCAATCCGGGACCAGCAGGTTATGGAATAGTCTTTCGCAATCACAATGGGGAAATCCTTCTCATCGGAGCTGGTTCCATAGGACACTCCACGAATAATGCAGCAGAGCTCTGGGGTCTTTCTAAGGGATTACAGATGGCCATTAAAAACAACTACTCCAAATTAATCATGGAGGGAGACTCCCAAATCATCATCAGCCTGCTGCGTAAAATATTAAATGGAGTCAGCCCAGACAGAATATCGCCTAGTTGGCGCCTCCTGCATGGACTCCAGAGCATCACCGACTCCCTGCGACCAGACTTGGCCATCATCCCTACCCACGTTAGAAGAAACACGAATCAAGTGGCAGATACTCTGGCCAATATAGGTCTCAACAGGCGAGAGTCGGACTTCATCTGCAACGCATATCTGGAACCCAATCACACTATTCTGCAGCAGTGCATTCGCAAAGCCAGAATGGTGGATGCTTCCCCGGATGGGGTGTTAGTGGAGGACACGGGGCCAGCGGAGGGGAGTGAAGAACGCCAGCGGGGCACGGAGCCATGTGACGGGCTCGTGCCCCCACTGGCCACCCTCCTGTGACTTTATTACCCCTCCTGTCAAGCGAGCGGGCATTAACGCCTCCCCCTCCGTCGAATTTGATATGGATTTGCACCTGGTTATGGCTCTTTGTTCGGCTCGCAGTTTGAGCTGGTGGCAGAAGGCGCTCTCCCATCCGCGGCTATGGTCGTCGTGGGCTAGAGCAGACGGCCACCAGGTTACGCTCCCTCACCTCTGGACCTTTGCTTGCCGTTACAGTCATCCCATGCCGAAGCATAAGCGCAGGCCGAGAGGGAGGCCTCGACGAGGCTCTCCCTGGAGGCCTTGTCGGCTTACGACTCCACCCTCCGCGCAATCTCCCCCGAGCGAGTCCCTCCCCTGTCTGGAGCTCGTTCCTCAAACGCTCAGCTCAGCCTTGCACGTCATACACTCTTTATCGATGGCTGCACTTCCCTATCCCGGTCAAGCAGCCCCTCCTGGATTATCTGCAGCCCCGAACCCTCCCCCTGCAAATCCTTCGCGCGACCAGCCTCACATGGATCACTCTTCTACAGACACAATCCACGGTGAGCAAATCAGAGACCAGCTGTCCATCCTCCAGGACTTAGTTTTCGAGCTTCGCCGGGGAGTGGAGGACTTACAATTCCGCCTGGAATTAAACAACGAAAAAATTGGGCTGTTCCTCCAGCTCTTGTCCACTCTGCAGGCGGCTATCCACACTGATGCGAGCGGAGCGACTCCCATGCATGAAGCAGCTAATGACACTGGCAACGTCCGAAAGGATGCGGGTAAAGATCCCGGCCCAACCACCCACAGTCGAGAGGTCATGATGCAGTCTGGAGAACAACACGAGATGGAAAGAAAGCGTGGCGAGACCAAGATCAAGCCTGAGACGCAGGACACTATCAACAACTGTGGAGATGGTACACCGATCATGGAAGAGGAGCCTGGGCCCGAGGATCTCCAAGGCACCTGGCCAGGGAAGGAAAGGAGGCACAGCGAAACCGAGATCAAGCCTAAGACGCAGGACACTGTTAGCAATTGCCCGTGCATTGAAGCCACAGCGCAGGTTGAAGTGCACTGGGGAGGTGGCACGCCGATCATCGAAGAGGAGCCTGGGCCCGAGGATCTCCAAGGCACCTGGCCCAGCTACGTGGCCACCACCTAGGTTATGTGTCAATTTCTGTTAATGGTTTTTAGTTTCAGCCTTTAATGTTTAGTATGCTATCAGACTTTTAATGACTCAATGGCTCGATGAGCTGGTTTCCCCTCTGTTGGGGCAGCTCATCAGCGTAACTAGACCTTGACTGTAACTGGGTGTCCCCTTTTTGCCTCTGGCAGGTTTTTTATATATATTTTCTTCTTACATAAAAAAAAAAAAATATATAAACTTAACCTCCGTTGAAGGACAGAAAGTAAAAGGCAAGCAAAGCCCTCAGATGACTTACCACCCAAAGAAAAGTGGGAAATATTAAACATTGATGGTGCAGCCAGAGTTAACTCAAACCTGCAGGTGCTGGAGGAGCGTTTAGAGACGAGGAGGGTAGAATCTTAGGAATATACTTTAGATTAGTAGGAGAAGCTACAAACAATCGATAAAAGCCCTGGTTCAAGGTATCAAACTGTGTCACAACCAAGGAATCCAAAATATTGAGGTTGGAGGTGATTCAAAGCTTTTCATATATATGCTAAGAGATAGTTATTGGCTTCCCCAGAATAAAATAACTTGCGTAAGACGGGCAATAGCTAATAAGAATATTAGCTTTGGCCACATCAAAAAAGCAACTAACAAGCTGGCTAACTAGCTTGCCAATGCTACACTAGCCAGGAATCAAGACCTGTGGAAGATGGATATAAATAGGGATCTAACATAATCCAATGGGTATGAAGCTAAGTTGCAAGAAACGCCTAGTTAGCTGGCTAACTAGCTTGCCAATGCTACACTAGCCAGGAATCAAGACCTGTGGAAAATAGATATAAATAGGGATCTAACATAATCCAATGGGTATGAACTAGGAAGCATCGTTACCCCACCTCCTAAACTCCCTAGACTAATCCCATGGAACCCTACACTCATCCCCGTCCCAACCTTAGGAATGGAAGATCATATTGCATTTATTATCAGAAGTCAATGCAAGTCTGTTGGAAAGATCGGGGCCACCCTCGAGTTTTGGATCATCCCACCACCCTAAATATTCACCTCACGTTTCACTCACAGCCCAAGCTGGCCGCTGGCAAAGGTGGCAAACTAGACTCTCACCCCAAGAACAGACATCACCCCTGAACCGTCTGCTAGATTTCATTCTGCCTTCCCTGAAATCGATCATGAAGAGAACCGTGGAAGTGGAACTCAGCACCGAAGGAGGGGAAGGTAAAACTCACGAGCAATAACACTTAACCAGATAAAGGAGGAAAACAGAGTCATGTGGGGAGAGATAAGGCCCAGATTGGCAGAGGCCGTGAATTCTTCCAAGAAAGGGAAGAACCCAATTATATTTTAAAACTAAGTATGGAGGAGGCTTATGGAGTTGAATGGGATTTTATTTTAGGGATGCTGATAAAGAAAGGGGTCAAAAGGCATAATTTCTTGTGGTTCAAAACCATATTGGAAACCAGAAAGATTTCTATCCTCGTTAGTACCCCACTCACATTTCAAACAACAAGAGGTCTACAACAGGGATAGTCCCTCTCCCTTTATCTCTTTGTTTTAGTGATAGATGCAATATTAGATCTTCTCAATGGGTTCACTCATGTTAGAAACTTGACAGGTGTATGATAAGTCAATTTCCCATTGGGTATTTGCAGATGATACATTCTTCATGGACAAAGCAAATATCGAAGAAGCCCAAACATGGGAGTAGGCCCCTAGAACGTATTGAACCAATAAAAAGGATATACGTGTAAATCAAAGCTCACAGCTTGTGGTGAATGACTGTAGCTGCGCTTTCATGTATAATGTCAGAATAGAGCACAACAATGGCTGTAGAAATCAGTATGTAGCTCTATTGCGTATGTAGTTTACAATGCAGCACAATCCAGCACTCCCTATCAAACCAGCAATTCAAACGAAAGAGTAAACGAGCCGTAGGAGACAATTACGCTTTGCATAGTGTGAGTGTAATACGGAGAGGTTTTATTGCTCATAGTTCAAACAGAGAAAGCAATTTGCTGGCTATAGATACAACCCGGCGATCCGATCACAAGAGAAATCGAGCTGGGAATTTAAAGAATTAAAAGGAAACCAGAGAATTTATAATAGTGCTGTAGCTGGCTAATAACACAGCGCACGGGCATTCTGTCCATGCCAGTGATCAAGTAATTGGAGGATTGAGCACCGAGCGATACATATCGAACAGAATATGGTGCTGAGGAGGATCAATTTCGTAATTAAATAGGTGAAAGCTTCTGTGAATTAGCAATTGGGCGAATTGAAAAGTGTTTGAAGAGGGTACACAATGCTATATTAAGCTGTAGCATGTGGTTTATAATATTGTTGGAAAAATCGGCTTTCCAAGGGTCAATCCACATGGAAAAAAAATCCAAAAATTGTGAAACTGCAGCAAATTCTAAAAACACAAAATTAATTTTTTTTAATGAGCAAAGGAATGACTCATCATATCATAGAAGAAGCCCAGAAGCTGGAGACGCATGGCCATCGATGGATGACTTGCTCTATGTAGAAGGTCCTGTTGAGGCTAGCACATCAGCCTCCTCGATCTCAATCTTCTCCACTCCTCTCCCAACAATAGTGGGTCATCCTTCCCTGCCCCTGCTATCCATGTAACTACTCAAGTGTCTCCTCCGTGATAGGCCTCTTGGTCTCCACCCTCCACCATATAGATTTTAATAAATAATCTTCTCCTCCCCTCCTCCCCTGCCCCTGCTATCCATGTAACTATTCAAGTGTCTCCTCCGTGTGATAGGCCTCTTGGTTTCCACCCTCCACCATCTGGATTTTAATAAATAAATATATAGATAGATATTTATGTATATCAATGTAAATCCAAACTATTACACACTAAATATGCTATGTAAAGTTTGCTTATGTATAAAGCATCTGAGGGTGAATATAGCAAAATGCCACTAAGAGAGATACATCTTTGAAACAAAATACATTAACGTTAAAATTCTAAATGGCTTTTGGATTCCAAAAAACATTATGCCACAAAAAATAATTACCCATCATCAAAATCATCCACTATATTGGGATCCTCATTATCAATAGCACTATTTGCCTCCTCCTCTAGCCTCTACGTCAATCTTCTAGGGACATCAGTACTAGTGCTTGGTGCTACTGGTGGATCCAAGTCCATCCTCCTAATTGTTTATCAAGTCAACACCCCCTATTTTTGATGAAATTGTCTAACCATGTGTTAAAATGAGGCAAAAAACTTAATATGCCTAATCAATGGTTTTGTCTTGAGTGAAGGGTACAATTTTACTAAGGTCGTGGCAAATTAATTCAACTGTAACACCACCACCAACAAGGTATATAAAATATGCTTGATGCTCTTGATTAAATGTCAATCACATATCCTTGAATTTAAATCACTTCAATATAAAATATGTATTTCATGCATATCTTTGTGTGCCTTCGTTTTGCATTTCATGTATGAAATATTTATGAACCATCCAATTCATAACAATGGGTCACCTTGTTGTAGGCCCTGAAATTACTTGACTTAGTGAACCCATTTTCTCATCAAATTAGATTTAATATAGCTTCTTTCCACTTCCACTCCTATGCTAAACTCTAATTTTGCACCGTTTCCATTCCTATACCCATGGGGCCAATAGGTCTACAACTATGTCAGGGGAGGCTATTGTCCTCCTCCTGACTTTGATATTGAGGCATCCGCTTTCAAACAATTGCTCGATTTGTTGGGAAAAGATTTGTCAAAGACAAATTTGAAATCAATCATGAATTGTGAAGAAACTCGAACAGATCCCTGAGGTTCATTTTCCCTTTGTCTCAACCAAATGCAAAGCTTTAGCTTTTGTTGAAAAAGGGTTGATTCGTAAGTTCACTGGATTATGGCCTTCTCCTTGTCATATGGAAATTTGGCTGCAAAAGAGATGGTTTCATTTTATCAAAGGTAGGATGAATCATTTCTTTTGGGGCTAAGGTTTCTATGCTTTCTTGTTTGAAGTTTGAATTTAAGAAAGACAGAGAATCGATCTTTAGAATTGGTCCATACTTCTATGGAAACAGAGGCGTGTATCTAAATAGGTGTACTCTGGATTTTGAACCAAAAGTGGAAGTACCCTCAGCTGTCCCTGTCTCGGTCTGTTTGCCTCACTTACCATTACACTATTGGGGGGATGACACTCTTAAAAGTATGGGAGATACACTAGGAAAATATATAGGTAAGTTAAAACCCAAATCATCCATGTATGCATGTGCCAAAATGTGTGTGAAATTTTATCTAGAAAAGGGCTTGGTTGAAGCAATCCGATTAACTTTAGATGGCTTGACCCATATCCAATAGCTAGATTATGAGAAACTGCCTTTCAAATGCAAAATATGCCATTAATATGGCCATTTTGAAAAGGACTGTAACAAGAAAATTCAGGAGGTAACAACAACAAATACTAAGAAAATGGAAGAATGGAAATTAGTGAAAAAAAGAATGCCCCCTACCAAAGGAAATGGGCAGAGTGCGGTGTTATTTTCATCCAAACAACCTTCGCAAGAAATCATAAGAAGACGGTCTCAACAAGCCTGTCAAAATCAAATCCGACTCCAAATGAAGGTTGGTTAGAAGAAACGTAGTCCATTACTTCAAATAGCTCTGGTATTTTGGCTAGTGAAGCAATTAATCAAGAGGCAGAAATGTTTACAGCAAGACAGACAATTATAGAGCCAATCCTCACTCCTCGGGCCTTCTACTTTCCAGAACAACTAAACCTAATGAATGAAATAGAGGAAGAAACTTCAATGGATGAAAGAAAGGCAGAGCCAGAATTTGCAATGGAGAAAACTCATGCACAACTAGGGATAATAGTTACAAGAAGGAAAGCACAAAAAGCATTAGAAGAAGGTGAAATATATGAGGAAAAATATGTCAAAAAACCAGGAATAAATCACATAAAGAAAAATGAGAAGAAATAGAAAATAAGGACAAGGTATTGGGACTCAACAAACTATTGAAAGTACCCTTGCACAAGGAGGAAAATCTCAAGGTAATAAAGGATAGGAAGTTCAAGAGCCTCTAGAATCAAATACAAAATATGCCATTAATTTAATATAGACATTTTGAAAACGACTGTAAGAAGAAAATTCAGGAGGTAACCACAACAAATATTGGGCAAAGGGAAGAATGACAATCGGTGAAAAAAAGAATGCCCCCTACCAAAGGAAATGAGCAGAGTATGACGTCATCCTCATCCAAACAACCTTCGAAAGAAAATCATAAGAATGAAGTCTCAACAAGCCCATCAAAATCAAACCCAACTCCAAATAAAGGTAGGTCAGAAGAAAATCAGCCCATTACTTCAAATAGTTTTGGAGTTTTGGCTAGTGAATCAATTAATCAAGAGGCATAAGTGTTTACAGCAAGACAAACAATTATAGAGCCAGTCCTCACTCCTCGGGCATTCTACTTTCCAGAATAACTAAACCTAATGATTAAAACTGGCCAATCGAACAAAGTTGTCCCTCGCTCTCTCTTCGTTCAAGAAAGTAGGTCTAACTGAAGATTTTATATATTCACTGATACGTGACGAGATGATGGTGGTGGAGAAGCTGGAACCTGAAGTGCTAGTGGTTGTTATGAATCTGCCCTCGTCCCTGCTTCCTCTGCCTATGTGCCTACCTCTATCTCTGGTGGATTGGTTTAGAGGCTTTGTGTACCTTGGTCCTATCTCCATCATTGGTTGGTCACCTCGGACCACACAAAGAGAGTCATCATTGATCTTTGGCATGGTAATCTGAATCAGATAGAGAAAGAAACTTTAGAGGATGAAAGAAAGGCAGAGCTAGAATCCACAATGGAGAAAACTCATGCACAACTAGGGAAAATAGTTACAAGAAGGAAAGCACAAAAAG
>ML790945.1:198359-212872 GCA_009831015.1 Picea engelmannii
ACGCTTCAAATCCTACAGGAATCAACCATGCTTCAATACTCATCAACGTAGCAGATATTCAATAAGCTGGAAACGATACAGTTGAAGAATAATCAATCAATATTCTGAACAGTTAATTCCAAGACTCAATAAACTAACATGCAAGCAATTACTATGCTACTGAAATATTCTAAATTCAATGCAAGAACAACAGCGACTTGCACCTGTTTGGCGGGCCCAACCAAAAGGTACAAACGCCGAAGGAAGGAACCAGAACTAACTATATCATTCTATGCAACCATTGTGTAAACTTTACGCTCCATTAACTGAGAAGAAAATACTCAAATCGTATACCAGTCAAGTAACATAACGCAACAGCAGTTTGTATTCAAAAACATGTGTTCACCATATAACATAACATAACCCAACCGTTTATTAGGAGTGATCCCCTGGTTATATATAGATCCTCCTCTATAACAGTCTGAAGCAAAGATACATTAGTTCCAACAGATCCCCGATCCGAAAATAGCTTGAAATCAAGTTTAAAACGTTCTTCACATCTTCGTGACACGTAGTGTCACGAAGTGTGAACCATGAAATAGTAACGACTCAGTTCTATCATTGTGCCTTCAATCATCGTATGAGCGATGACTCCATCTGTCATGTAAACCTCGTTGTCTCCCCCTCTGTCCATAACGCGCGAATCTGTAGCAGCTTTGTTGGTGTCTCCATAGGGTGCGAGCTGGTACCTAGTACTGGCAAATCTTGTTCCAAGAATAGAAGTGGTACCTAACCCAAGCCACGTTAGTTCCATTGTTAATTTAAAGCATCAAAATTCATAAAAATAACTTGAAACGTAAAGATACCTTAAGTAGCCCCATTGAGTGGTAGGGAGATGTCAATTATGTCAAAACAAGGGCAAAAGGGGTGGTACTGGGTATAGAGATGGGGGTCTTTGTGATATAATATAGGCAAAAACATGATCAAAACTGGAGACCAACAACATTAAGAAAATAAACCATAATCATAACACTTATCTTCTATAAATGGCACCAACTAGCTGCAAACCTTAGACATTCCACCCAACCATAGACACTATTGTTCTATCTCTCTCAACAACAAGTCACCCCTGAGCTAGGGAAATGACTCCACTAGGGAAAAGGCACTCACTCTAAGGCAACCAAGGTCTCACAGTCAATACCGGGTCAATATAGACCAAGAAAGTGTACCCTTAGCCTTAGCAATTCCAATAGCAATTCCAACCACATTTTCACCTCCCTTAGCCTGCACAACACAAGAAAGTGTACCCTCTTCTCTGCACCGCAGTCCCTCAGGTTGTCCCACTTTCCTCCCAGGGCTCCAACACATGTCTGCTAGGAAGTCTCAGAGTTGTAGCTTCAGGAACTTCAACTTCTCTCATGGATTCTCTAGGTACCCTCCAGGCCTTACACCGAGGGAAACCAATCCCATAAAATTATCCCTCTAAGACTCCATCATTCCCCAAGGAAACCCAAGGAGAATTGCTCCCAATAATCACACAAGATTCACCTAGAATCCTCAAGGTACTCAAGTCATAGGGTCTCAGTGTCTCTCCAGGGTCACACCCAACTAGAGTTCCCAATAATCCTTTGAATGGTCAGAATGATCCCCTTTCCATTGAAAACAAAGCTTATATATGCATGGCTTAAACTTCACAAGTGGCACCCATGTAACCACTTTCCCACCACTTGGGAACTCATTTCCCTTTCTTAAGAAACTTAGGATATAATCATGAAATAAGACTTAGAGTTAGGACTTAGGATTAATTTAATATATTCCTTATCTTATCGCCTTTCCTTAAGCCCTTAGCCCCTTTTCCCTCTTATGGAGTCTAGCCCCCCACACTCTCTTGTCTGGCTTGGTCTGTAGCGGTGATGTATTTTATTAATATATATGAGAGTGATTACAATGTACAATGCTAGGCTCATTGGCCTTTCAGCATACAGACGCTCCAACCTAATACCACACAGGCACTCCGGCCCAAAACATACATAAACAGGCACTTTGACCTAAGAACTATATTGGCTCACCAACCTATAAAACATATGTACATATACGTTTACAACTGGGGTCAAACTGGGGGTATTACATTCTTCTCCCCCTTATTGTTGCATTGTTCTCAGTCTACCATATACAAAATATATAATTAGATTTCTCCAAAATCTACAAACAATTGCAAGTACTCCTCCCACATGGTGTCCTCGTGCTCCCACATAGCATCTTCAAAGTTGTAACATGTCCACTAGACTTTAATTTTATCTTCTCTTCTTATCTTGAGCTCTAATTGCTTCTAGTTGTAGCTAGTATTGCATTTCCTTTTTCCTTTGGAATACACCATCTCTTGGTGTTCTTCTTTCCAGGTACTCAATTCATGTCTTCATTTTTCACCTGTCCATATAATAGCCACCAAGAAAACATACATGTTATAGCTATTTTCATACAACAATTATATCATTTGCAGGATTTATCAAATCCATAGTGTAATCATTTATTCAAAAGTTAGTATGTAATCATAAACCAATACTTATCCATATGGTTGTTTCTATGCTTCAAAAAGTTTCCACAAGCAAGAATTCAACCTTTGAAACACCCTCATGATTCCAGCCACATGCATTCTTAAGTTTCCTCTTCCTTGCTATACACACCCTCTAGGCTCAGTCATCCCCTTCGTTGCTACTCAATCCGTTGGGCAATCCATCATTTTCCAAGGTTTTTACATGGAAGAAGAGCACCAACTTACTACCAAACATCCACTTGTAGTTACTATCCAACAACTTGTGGCAATCATAGGGTCTAATGTCATCACAATGGCCTTCTTCCTCATCTTTCTTTCTTTCAGCAATCATTATTTTTAATAACTATGCTCCCTTGACAGAGCTTTCACATAGTCCATCCTCGTGTGACTATTTTAATATGCAAGTTTTCAACGGTTTCGTTGCAATATCTAACAACTCCTGAAATGTTCTCAACTTCATGATTTCTTAACAATTACATCATTCTATCCATTAGCATAGTCATTTCAATGAAATATAACATGCATGTATTCACCCAATGCTTTCAAACAATTCCTTCAAGAATATATATATATATATATATATATCAGCATGCATGTGTGTAGGTTCACTACTTGCACACTTTTATAATTTACTCATACATTCCTACTCAATGCATCCTTGAATTGACTTTAGATTACCATTTTTCTAGGTCATGCATTCCACCATGGTGATTTGGAAGGTTTAGCCTACGTCTCAACACATCAACCAAATACTTCCCTATTACTTGTTTGACCATTTGGATACCTTCCTTTTCAACAAAAACACAACACCAGGAATCTAATCCTTTAAAGCTCTTGTTGGGAAAAAAGTTGCAATCCAAACATCAATTATATGTAGGAATACCATTAAATACTTGTGTAGCACTATATTTTTGTTAAATTTGGCAGCATCAACAGTGATTCTCCAATGAGAGGCCATATGGGCCACCCTGAGGCTAGCCAGGGAGATTTGGAGAATCAACCAGTCTTGTGAGGTATTGAAAAAAGCCAGGGGGAATTAACGTACAACCTTTGTGAGTCAAACCAAAAGTCAGGATGAACGAGATGCTTTATGATCTTATGAGTCTAGACAAGGCAAAGGTAGAAGCTTTGTAAGTCTAAGACAAAAGTCAAGATGTAAGTCTAATGAAAAAGTCAGGGGGAATGTACAACCTCTGTGAGCATAGACAGTCTATTGCAAAAGTAAGGAGGAATGTACAACCTCTGTGAGCATAGGCAGACTAGTGAAAAATTCATGGGTAACGTACAACCTCTGTGAGCCTAGTCAAGCCTTGTGAGCCATGAGAAAAAGTCAAGGCATCTAGCAAAAGTTAGGTTGAACATAAAATTCCTATGAGCTAGAAACAAACAATCTTCCTGATATTGCAAATGATGTAAATGTATTGACTTAGTGCGTTGGCACGTGTAACACCATCCACCATGAAGAAACTGGAATTGCCATGTATAAGAGTCAAGTTGAATGAGTTGTTGAACTCAAATTGTAAAAGGACATGTTGTAAAAGTCGAGTTGCATAAAGTTGCATAGTTGCATGTTGCATGCATGACATGCATTGATGCATGCATATCATGTGCATGCTGAGTTAGTTCACATGCATTGACAAGTCAAGGGCGAGTTGTAACTGAAGTCTCAAGTCTAGTTCTAAATTCAAACTAAGTGAAGTCTCTTGTCCAAGATCTATTGCAAGCTAAAGTCAAGTTATGAAAAAGCATGCAAACAAGTTTCTAATTCAAGTCCTCTCCCTCCTCCTCTCCACTCCTTTATAAGCAGAGGTCAACCCTCATTCCTCATACAATGTTATGTAGTGTGAGGTTGAAGGACTAAGAGGGCAACGCATATCAGTCTAATAAGGCGGCGCATATCAGTCTAAGAAGGAAACGTGTATCAATCTTAGAAGGCACCGTATGTATCAGTTAGAAAGCAGCATATATCTCTGTTAGAAGGCAGCATGTATCTTTGTTAGAAGGAAACAAGTATACTCAACTACAATACTGATATATATCAGCAGAAAAGGCAGCAAAGTAGCACCCAGGCAACGCATACTTCTTACACAGTGCTTCTCTATAACAAAGGAATTTATCAGCAAGGTTTCTCAATGTTCTACAGGTCATATGTAATGTTCCCAGCCAATTTTCGGCCAAAACTAAGGTTTGTATATGATGTTTTGTGTTTGGTTTTGCAGGTGGCTATTACAGAAGGATGTGTTGGAGTATTTTTATTGAGTTTATTGCATAGAAGACATCTTAACAAGTATGGAACTCATGATAATGAAATAAACACATAAACAGAGACAACAAGCTTCAGATCCGACCTTTATTTAGATAGAATAAGTGACCTTCATACATAGATCTGCAGATCTGGTACAATATAGGAGGTATAGAGATCCTAGGTCTTCCTCCACTGAATATAGCTGATAACAAGATTAATTTATTTCCCTTCTTGAATAGATCCCTTTAAATCCTTGCTGGTACAGCCTGGATGAGAAGATTTGGAGATAGTACGGCCCTAGAATGTTGGATCTAGAACTGGTACGGCCCTGACTGGCTCAAAATGCTCAATATTTTGGCCTCCTAGTGAATGGCCTCCAAATGATGTCAAAATAACTTCAAAATGTAGATCAGGGGCTCTAGAGTAGGAATGAAGCAAGTTAGAGGTAAACCTCTCAAATTTTCCCTCATATTTGTGAATATCCTCAATGGAAGTTGCGCCCTCCTCCAGAAATTCGTCCTGAGCCAAATAAAATAATCCAAGGGGATACCTTGGATACCAATGCTGCAAAAGGACGCTATGACTCTATAGATGACTCTCCAATGATGTAAAACTGTAGATCTAAACTCCTCCAAGCAGATCGAACCTTTTCCCTTCCAAAGATGTGCCCTACTACTGGAAACCCTTTAGATATGTGCACCAACTCCAAGTGTTATCATGATGAATACCTGTGACAGGATTAGAATGGTGAGGGAGGGATCTTTCACCTCCTTGGCCAAGCTTGAACCAGGAACAGAGGAATCTTTCACCTCCTTCCTGGTTTCTAGGGTTTGTTTACTCAAAACCCTCAAAACGTAAGTTGTCTAGCTCAAGAGTGCAAAGTGCAAAGTGAAAAATGAATAATGAGAATATAATGCTAAGAGGTGTGCCCTTCTCCTTCCTTTATACCTCCTTTTCTAATTTTCCATTGAGTTGCTTTTTCCACGTGCTAAGGATTTTAATTTAATCTTCTTAATCTTTTACCAAAGTCACTTTAATAATAATTCCTTAGTCTTTTACCAAAGTCACTTTAATAATAAAACTTTAGATCTTTTTACTGACCAACCCACGTTTCTTTCCCCTTGCTTATCTTGGACTATAGTCTAGAGGGGTAGCTAGACTACTACGTCCCTAATCTCTTGTGTCAATGAGAAGGGGTAGCTAGACTACTACGGACTGAATTTCTTACACTTGCACCATGCTTCCACGATGAACTTTTATAACACAAGTGGATCTATTTCTCTAAATTTCTTTAAACATAATTTGCTAGTTCCTATCATGCAACTCTTTCAAGTCTTGAAATAATTTCCCATAGAAATGAAGCACCCATCCCATGAGCAACACATCCCTTCCTTTATTGCAATCATGCATTGCAACCATCATTATTTAATTTTCCTTTCTCTATATTCAGGATTAAGATACTTACCTTACCCTCCCATGTATCCTATTGTCACTCTTCACTTGTTGGTTTACTCAGTGCCTCTTATTTTTTCATGATTGCTTGGTTGTACATAATAACCAACTACACTGAGCATAACTTTCACAACTATTTTCTTTATGCAACCATCTTCCATACCTTTGTTGAACCTTCTATTGTAGCATAAATATTCAGATCCAATACCTATGAGCTCTTGTGACTCAGAATACATGTCATCATTCATTTTCCCATGCAGTATCCAAACATAATAATCAGGTCCTTCCCTATATCTTCCTCAGTAATCTGATTTGTGCTTATTCATTTTAGAAAATAATAGGTATGTTTCTTCTCTTTCTTAAGGCACCAACTTCTTGGTTCCTTTATTATGATTGAACTGAAAACAAATCTACAACGTACCTTTAACAATATTCATTCCTAGAATTTGACTTAGTGTTACCATACCTTGACATAATACTCTCTCCCCGAGTGTCTTTGCTTTTCATTAACACTACCCCATTAATAAGTACTCAACCATCTTTTTCTTACACTATCATGTTGTTGCACCTCCGAATGTGCCTCTACACTACTGCACAAAAATCATCATGAGTATATGCAATCATCCTTACCCAATACTCACATCTGGCATGTACCTCTAACATTTGGAAATGTTTTTCCAAAATTAACATTGTTTTGGAAATTTTTCAAATTAAGCAATGGCATGGTTCATGGAGTCGAGTTGTCCTTTTTGTTGCAACTTTATGAAAAAAACAAATTCTTCTTTGGAGAGCTTTAGCCTTCTGTCATATTGTCCTCTGGATTGTGTTTCCAATGACTATTCTCATGCTTCAATATGAGTTCTAGGTTGAGAGTTATGGCTCTCTAAAATCGGCCATTTTTCCCCTTTTTTGCACCTATCTCATTGGTACAATTAATCTCAAAGGTCAACTTATGCTACATGTAGAAGAAAATATGGTAAGAACCAGGAAAAATTGTATATCAAGAATTGATAACATTGGTGATGGTGAACACACATCATCTTTCATATTGTCAATCTGATTCTCCGATCAAATTCTATAACAATATGAAAATAACAACTTTGTCCTTTTTAAAATTTCACCAAAGTTAGAATTTTTAGGTGAAAATGTTATCTTCCATACTGAGCAGTTATAGGAAAACATTACTAAGGAAAAAAAAATGTATTGATGAGGAGGTCAAATGTTAAAAAATAAAATTTTCTATTTATGTGATCTGGGGTCCCTTTTTCTCCTCTGAAAATCCCAAAATTTCTCAAAAAGTGGTCTAAAATAGTGGATTCCTTCACTGGGTATTTTCATGCTTTCTTTTTTGACACCTTGTAAGATAATCATAAAAAACAAGGACCCTGCCACTGAGCACCAACCCGCTTTTCCAAAACCTCTAACTTGCAATTTATTGAAAATTGGTGCATAAATGACCAATGGCCCTCACTAGCACTTTGGTATTCCTCGACACTATGGACTTAACCCCAAAATTTCACCTGATTTGGAGTTTATCTGCTCTTAATATGGCCAAACAAATTTTTTGCCCTAAACTTTGTTTTTTTAAACATACGCCATCATCTGTTGTTGTGGCAACCTGCTAAAGTGGCTACTGATGTGGCACCTTGGGTCCACCTGGAACCTTGAGGTGATGCTAAGTCACCTCCCCGAACACCCTATCCATGCCTAGTCATCTCTCCATCACCTCCCTCTCTCTCTCTCTTCTTGCTTCATCCTTCTTTCCTTTATATTTCCTTCCTTCCTTTCCCCTTTCCTTTATTTTATTTCATTTGGGAGCCCCACCTGTATCTAGATACCACATGGAACCATTTCATTAAGCCACGCTATCAAAGGGTTCCATCCCTTTTCATTTTTCCTTTATTTCATGCACCCCGATCCCAACCTTATAATTGGCATCCTCCTGGCTATAGATGAATTTGAATTGAGCACGGTCGAAATATACAAAATACAACTTAATTGTGCACTTGATCGGAGAGCAGAAAACAAGTGGAGATCAATGGCTATCATGCTCTACGATACTTTGAGTAGCAAGGGAGTTAATTTGTCCCCGACGTCCTGTAAACCGAAAACCACCTGCTGCCACATGTTTTTTTTGCCACATGTTCATTTTTTGTTGGTTATGGGAGGTTGAGTGACCAAACGAAAAACCACTCCACCAATGTTAACAGATGTGGCACTGACATCACCCGTACACCCACCTCCTACGCACTCGACCCCGACATTTCTACCTCCATGGACCCACCACCTTGGCCCATCCACGTAACCACCATAACATCATCTGACACTTGGCCTCCACATCATCCCAAATATTCAAAATTTCCAAATTTTCAACTTTTTTTTTTAAATTTCCTATTTGCACGAGCACCATGGACTGCAATTCTCAACCTCCTAGGCTGAATTTCCTCCTGAATTCTCCCAATTCTTCCATGGCCGCTTTGCAGTTCTTAAATTTGGCTGGTTCTAGGACTGAAATCACTCATAAATTGGGGATTTTAACCCCTGGGCCTCAATTTCTTCAATTTTTTTAGGAAATTTCCCCAATTTCAGTTGGAAAATTTTGAGAAATAATTTGTAGGCATACTCAAATTCTGCCTCTGCAATTTTTGCACATTGTACCTTTGGTCTTTGGCCCACACAACCTGAGTGCTATAGCTTACTCTGATATCAATTTGTAACACACCCCAAACTCACTTCTGTGCACATGTGACTACAATTTCACCTTTATGCATATTGTATTTTTAAAACTTCTTTAACCTGGCTCATATTTCCGTAACATAACAACTCCGATACCATTAGTTATATAATTGCACATTCCCAACCTTACCACATGCTGACAATTACACATAATCTCCTCTAATACCATAAATATGTGCCCTAGTCACCCTACCAGGTATAATTCCTTCACTAAGGTACCCCTGGTACCATAATTCTACCTTGTCACGAATGCATAATGCATACTGCCATAATATGCAGCATATAACATAGCAAGAATAACAATGTAAACAAACATAAACACGTATAACCATAAACAACATATGCACACAAGATAAACAAAACATTAAGCACATAAACCATAATCATAACACTTATCTTGTGTAAATGGCACCAACTGGTTGTGGGCCTTAGATGTTCCACCCAACCATAGACATGGTTGTTCTGGCTCTCTTAACAACAAATCACCCTTAAGCTAGGTATATGACTCCACCAAAGCAAAGGCACTCACTCTAGGCTGACTAAGGTCTCACAGTCAATACTGGGTCAATCTAGGCCAAGGTACCAAACTCCAACAACAATTCCAACCACACTTTCATCCCCCTCAGCCTGCACAACCCAAAGAAGTGTACACCCTTCTCTGCACCACAATCCCTCAGGCTATCCCACTTCCCTTCTAAGGTTCTAGAACAAGTCAGCCAAGAAGTCTTAGAGATGTGGCTCCAAGAACTCTAGTTGCTCTCATGGAGTCTCAAGGTACCCTCTAGGCCTCACACCAAGGGAAACCTATCCCAAACAATTCTCCCTCCAAGGCTCTAGCCTTCCCCAAGATAACCCAAGGAGAATTGTTCCCAATAATAATACATGATTGACCTAGAATGCTCAAGGTACTCAAGTCACAAGGTCTCAGTAGCTCTTGGGGCTCACACCCAACTAGAGTTCCCAATAATCCTTGGAATGGTTATAATGATCCATTTTCCATTGAAAACAAAGCTTATATATGCATGGCTTAAACTTAACAAGTGGTACCCATGTAGCCACTTTCCCACCACTTGGGAACTTGTTTCCCTTTCTTAGGAAACTTAGGATATAATCATGAAATAAGATTTAGGGTTAGGCCGTAGGATTAATTTAATATATTTATTGGTTTAGAGTCTAGACCCTTTCATTAAGCCCTTAGCCCCCTTTCCCTCTATTACCGCCCAAACTAGCAGCCCTTGGGGGATTGCTAGTGAGGATAGCACAACATGTGAAATGCACCATTGTCACCTTAGTACAATCTTCCATTCACTTTAGGCCAGATCCTAGACACCAAGGGGGGAATCCCAATCCTTGTAACTACACACCTCAATACACATTAGATAGGCCAATGCCTTAGTAGCCAAATGTCTTAAGAATGTTCAACCAAGAGTTCGGGCATAAACCAATATAATTTAGAGAGGGTTAGGAGATACTTGTAAGAGTGTTGAGATCTGATATAAATATTCTACAGCAGAAAATACAAACCAACGCTATAAAACCACTCTTTAAATAATGAAAAATGTACCTTTTACTACACAAAAGAGATATTTTTGCACAAATCAAGGTTTATTGATATGCCTGAGTTGTACCTTGGTTGTTTGGTGTAAATTGGACTAGATTTCTGCTGTCCAAAGATTCTAGAATCTGATTTATGACAAAACGCAGAAAATTGCAGATTTGGACCATAAAAGTGACCAAAGAGTGCCTAAAGGCACTTAGGATGAGGATCGTTGGACACTCTTTGCTTGGACAAAGACATATTAGTTTAAAAACAACCCATCAATGATAAAAAGTAAATACAAGTCAATATTATCCAAGCAATTACTTCAAACTTTGAAAAAATGGTGCAAAACCCCCTAGGGTTTGACCAAAAATCTCCAAGATGAAATATGAAAGCAATGAATCATTTTGGAGATGACTTTCACCATTAGAATATGTGATATAAGTTTTATAAACAATTCCAAAGTGAAATAAGAGCAAGGGTAGCATAGATTTCACCTTTTTAGGGTCAAACCTTAGCTCTAGGGTTTCAACAATTCTGATTTTTATTGTTGTCATTAGTTTCCAGAATTGAATAAAACCTTGAATCAGCCATGAGAACATTAGATAAGACAATAAAGAGCAATCTAAGAAGGTCGATTTGCCTCCTAGGGTTAGAAATTTAACAATTTAGCACAAACCCTTGGATAGAAATGTCTAGAAAGAAAAAGTAAACCTTTAGATTTATTCTAGACAATACAATAAATATTTTGGATGGTTTATATCTTTTATTTTTTTTGTATTTTTTGTATTTTATGGAAAATAAAAGACAAGAATTAAACGTTTAGGGTTTTTGGTTGGTGAATGTTGGGAGTTAGGACAGAGCCTTGTCTCCACCTAGGGCTTATGGGGTTAAGAAGTATGCCTCTCTAAGAATTGATTATCCCCGTTTATGGATTAGAACCAGAGACTAGGCCACAAGGCTAGTAGTGTCTTTCTAATCAAGACAAACCATGATAATCAATGCTCTACAAGAAGGGTTTCCTCAAGGGAAAATCCTTCACCAACAAAATCAACAAAAGACTTGGAAGAATGCTTGAAACCTTTTCCGAGGAGCATAAAACTAATCAAGAAAAGAGACAAACCCTTACCAAATTGTTTTAGAGAGGAAGGAAGAGATACAAACCCTAGACGTCCTCTCTCCAAGTAATTGTGCAACTCCTCAATGGATCGATTTTGCTAGTTTATGCAGAACTTGAAAAAAACACAACAGCCTTTGAAAATATGCCAAGAAGAATAACCAAGAAAGATAGAGCTCCAAGAATTGACACCAAAAATGCACCAAGTAAAGATATTCTATTAAATGGCTCCAAGAATAATCTCCAACAAATCACAACAAAATGAGTGAGAGTGCCTATATTTATAGATAAGGCTCTCACCTCCTCTCCACTCTTTATTCCCCAATATTAGGCTAAGGAATAAAATAAAATGACTTATCATCCACACAAACCGGAGACTAAGTCAAAATACAATTAAATGGTGCTTTACATTGTGAAAACCCTCATAGAAGGGGAGGGATTTGGTAAAATATGCTCCAAAAATGTTCAAATAATGTCTATAAATCCTTGAAATATGTCTCCAAAGCTTGACCATGTCCATACCTAAGGTCAAGGCAACTCCATGAAGCATGGGAGTGGCCCTTCAAGTCAAAAAATGGGTCATAAAACCCCAATAACAAAAATGACGTCAACCTTCTAAGAGGGCCCTTTTGTCCTTTTACTATTTAGGTACATCGTTCCACTTGAAGAGGGTTGGGGAGGGTTCGTAACAAGGAAAGGAATATTCCTTGGCCATCCAAGTTGCAATGTCTAGTTCAAAAGAGGGGGACGGTTGTTGGGTATGTGTTATGTTCTTTGCATGTGTGTGTGTGGGCACATTAGATTCGACAACTGCGTCTGACGATCCCTCTAGTAGTGCTCTTTGTGTCGTGTGCGTCAGGTGCTTTCCTAGAGGGGTCCTAGGGGGGGGCAGGTATGCCCCCCCCTGGTTACGCATAGCGTTCGCCCGAGGCCGACGGGGTTTGGGCCAACGCCCCCCAAAAATTTTTTGGGGCGGTTTTTGTTATTTTTAGCGGATTTTGCTATTTTTAGCAGTTTTCTAAATTAATCCCGGATTAAGGGATTAGGGTTTTGGTATCTACGGAATACCTAAAAACATTGTATATATTGTATGGTGAATGGTGAAATTCGAGATGATGAATATAAGAAAGGTTTTCTCGGTTGAGGGTTTCCGGTATAAAATCTTTGTGTACTCTATGTATGAGCTATTGATTAAATTATGTTTTGCTTAAGAATCTATATGCATTCCTTTACTTCACAGGTTTAAAACTTACATGTCGTATCAGAGTTCGTTTTTGGCTTCAGAGGGGCGCCTTTGTTGTTGAGGGTTTAACTCAGTCTTGATAGATCAAGTTTATCTTGGGTCTGTGATAAACCTGGGTTTAGTGGGAGATTTTGCAGTGGTGATTTGAGTGCAGAAAGAGGAATGGCAAGCTCTTCTAGAATAGAGATAGAGAAGTTCAACAGTAAAAACGTTGAGCTATGGAAGTTGAAGATGGAGGACCTTCTTGTAGACAAAGAACAATGAATCGTTGCGGATCCTAGTACACAACCTACTGGTACACCGTCTACCAGCACACAGGCTACCAGTACACAACCTACTAGTGCACAAACTACTAGTACACCACCTATTGGTATGTCGAAGGAAGATTGGGAGAAGTTGGACAGAAGAGCAAGGAGTACTATTCGACTCTGCCTGGCAGATTTGGTGTTGTTGAATGTCTCAGGATAATCTATAGCCAAGGAACTATGGGATAAGTTGGGGAATTTGTATCAATCAAAGTCCTTGGTAAACAAGTTATTTCTTCGAAAGAAGCTATATCATCTTAGGATGGAAGATGGAGATTTTTTTCTATGATAGAACATCTAAATGCCTTTAATACTCTGGTAAGTCAACTTGGCTCTGTTAATATTATGATTATAGAAGAAGATAAGTGTATTACTTTGTTATGTTCTTTGCCAGACTCTTGGGATAATCTGGTTGTAGCAATAGGTAGTACCACTCAATCTACATTGAAGTATGAGGATGTAGTTGCATCCCTGTTATCTGAAGAGATGAGGTGAAAAAGCATGGATGTTCATAGCACAAATGCTTTATTTGTAAGAGGTCGTACCCAAGACAGGAATCGTGGTAAGCCTTCGGGGTGGAGATCTAAATCTACAAGTAGATCTAACTCTCCAGGAAAATCTTTGAGGAAATGTTGGAAGTGTGGTAAAACAGGGCATTATAAGAAAGATTGCAAGTCTAAGAAGGTTGAAAAAACAAAGGGATCTGATAGTACCTCTTTCACAAAGGCGAAAACCTCCACTAAAGAAGGAGGTGATGTTTACCTGGCATCTACAAGTACACATGTAGATCGTGATGTATGGTTGATCGACTCAGGTGCATCATACCATATGACTCCTCACAGGAAGTGGTTCTCTGAATATAAAAAATATGATGGTGGTGATGTATTCCTAGGAGATGACTCGATAGCAAAAATCATGGGACATGGAAGGGTTAAGTTGTTGCTAAAAGATGGAAGGATTAGAAATCTCCCTAGGGTTTTGCACATTCCAAAACTTGCCAGGAGCCTAATATCTGTAAGCAAGTTGGATGATGCTGGTGTGGATACTATATTTGGAAAGAACACTTGCAAGATGGTACGAGGAGCAATGGTGTTGATGCGGGGAGTTCGGTGTGGAACTTTGTACAAGTTGTTGGGAAGCACTTATACTAATGGGTGTAATAGTTTTGTTGTCCATGAGCAGATAAACGAAGGAGACAAGACCAATACTGTCCCAGAAAAGAAGACCATGCTATGGCATCAAAGACCGGGGCATATTGGAGAAAAGGGCCTTCAGACACTACACGGTAAAGGTATGGTTGAAGGTATGTCTAATTGCACTCTGGATTTTGATTTCTGTGAAC
>ML790945.1:227255-246314 GCA_009831015.1 Picea engelmannii
CATGTATAGTGAGATGATGTGGTTTTTAGGGATGTCTAGTCATAGTCAGACCTAGGGCTGGTGTCGTCTGTGGGTGCCTTTGTAGGAGGCGAGCTGTACCCGTCATGGATGCATTTTTTCCAAACCCTTATTGCCTCATCTTTATTTATTTGCATTTTTTACTACAAGCCTTGACGAAGAGGACACTGCCTTGGCTTGGTGGCCAGAGCTGACAGCGTTACCCACCAGTATCTTCGCAGAAATGAGAAGGCTGGCTCATGATGAGACCCCCTTTCCTTTGGCCATGCAACCAAAGGTCACTGCCTTGGTTTGGTGACCAGATATTGGCAATGTCATACCGCTAAATACCTATGAACATAATGGGCCAGCTCGTGATGAGACCTCCCATCCTCTTGGTTAGGTCTTGCATTTATTTATTTATCATTTTCTTAGGGTCCTTTAGTTTCTTATCGAGAGGCTTTTTATTGCCTTCTCGGGGATCCCCTGGGTGAAGCATCTCTAGGTTTTCATTTTCCTATGGCTTTTATCTCTTGCCAGCTGCTTTTACCTCCTGGGCCTTTAGCCCCTTCTTCCCACAAGACAAGATGTACCCTGGATGGTCATCCTAATGGCCAAACTAGGGGAATGGGATGGATGAGCGGGGTTTTAAGATGTAAGAGTGACAATATGGTGGGAGCAGACGATGGCTCTGCAAAGCCCCCTTGGTGGCTAACCAAAACCCATGAATACCAACTTGCTAAGCTACCCCATCAATCACCCCAACAGTGGTCAAGTGGATTAGTGTAAGATCCAAGCAGTCATCCGAAATGAAAGGAAACTAATGCATATATAAGAAGGTTATAATGATCAAATATGACACATACCATGATACCTCGGACCAATTACCTCATGGAGCAAGAGCCCTTTCTGATGCAAGCCCAGGCCGGTAGTGATGGAGGCTGGTACTGCTGACAGGAGAAAGCTGGCTGAGAAGAAGAAAGATGGGCCCTCCAGGGCCATGCTCAAGTCACTCCTGCTCTCGGTACTCCATGTCTAGGACCATGTGGGCCTCGAGACATGATCTTCTAGTTATCCCTAGATATCGAGGATAACAGGACCAAATAGAGAAATTCAAATTGCAGAGACTCATGATATAATTAAATAGAAGGATGTGGAGTAAAATATCTGATTTACCAACATTAGTACTATTTCCATTGGACAAGATAGACATGCTAATAACTTGGTTAGGGCAGCAATAAAGGGCAAAATAGAGGAATTGCAGAAACTCGTAATATAACCAAATATAAGGTATCAAATGTGTCTGTATTGGGTGGTTAAGAGGAGAAGTTGATCTTCTCCGCACCCAAGTGTAAATCCCGCTTGTGACATGTTTGTCCTTTGTGGGCTGATTGGGGCTGGCAAGGTACCAGAAATCTCACTCTCACTTAAGTGTCTAAGGGTGGGACAAGACGCTTCCACACATTTAAGCCCAGTGGCCTAGCTCGAGTAGTTGAATGTTTTCAGCTTCATGCAGGAGGTCTCAGGGTCAATCCCCAGGCTGGCTGCATCTATTGCATGCCTCATCAATATTCCTACCAGATCAGGTATCGTAATCAGTGCCAATAGGTTTACACTAGATATCATCAGAAAAATGCATGCAAGTGCCCGGGGGTTTGCCCACGAATATTTCCTGGGAAAAAAAACTAAATATAAGGCCGTGGAGGAGTAAAATATCTGATTTAACCCAATAAGAAAAAGAATTGTCCATAGCTTACTATAGAACAGCTAGTTACTGCAATGTTATAGATTTTTAAAACATGACACTAGTTTCTAGTAGGGTATGCAAAGAAAAGATATCAATGACATCACATAAATATTAAATAGATATTAGGAGTTAGAACAATGATCATTGTTACACCTCAAATTCACTTCAGTGTACCCTACATATTTTTGCCAGATGTGACCCATCATATAAGCAGATTATGTGCCGTATCATGATGAGCCAAAAGTGTGGTTTTGTTTGCACTCATGTATTGTATTGACCATGCTTAGATGTTCTATGTATTGGTGGGGGGCCTATGTAGTTGCTCCAAACCCCTTTTGATCGGTGATGGCCCGTCCTTTTAGTACCCATTTCAAGATAGGCATTGCTCTTATGGCTTCGACCAATTGCCCCTTGACGTTGATAACTCTTCATCATGTCAGTCATTTATGATTTGGGAAGGTATGTGACCATCTTGGGGTGGATCTACTAGGACACACGATCTAGGGGAGCTACTAGTCTCTCTCACTCCTTTGTATATGATGTAAAAGTGTTGTTGTTGTTGCAAAGGTTGTCACACCTATGTATAGCACACTGATTTTATGTGTATGGATCCCTATCTTATGTATTCATCGCACTTTTTCCATCTACTATCAGAGATGATTTTGTAGATGCTCACTTAGTTTCATATTTCTCGAGGAAGTAAACATATCCCAAGGAATAGGTCACATCGTCTGAGGCACATATGAGCTATTTATGCATGCATGGACATCCTCTACACATGCCATGTTGAAGATTCCAAAATGCCCTCTCATTTCATCACTTTTTGAGAATCCTATCACTTGATTAGAGGGTCGACCCACATGTGTGGACATTATAACAATCGTGGGGTGTTTTATGAGTTGATTTGACTTGGAAGGGTACTTTTTGTTCCTTGTGGAGGATCTCTGCTTGAGATGCGGATGTGGTCACCCCCTGGAGACATATTTTGAGCATTCATGAGAACATTTAGAGTATCCATCCACATCTTTGGGTATTGTTCACCCTTTCTAGGAGGTCGTTCACATTATGAGGCTAGACGTTGGCACTTTCATTGCATTGGATGCTTCTACACCATGATTTGAGGCCTTGACTACATAGTACACATATTCCTTGGAACGTTGAGCTACTTAAGCAAGTCAATGCCTCTTTTATGGGATGGACCCCCTTCTCATGGGGTTTTTATGTACATGTGGGCATGTTTTACTTGTGTTTGACTTAGTCTCCTTCTTTGTGTGGATGACAAGTCACTTTTTGTGAATCTCCTAGGTTAATTTTAGGGAGATAGAAAATAATAAAGAATGAGAAGGATGTAGAAGCCTCATCTATAAATAGAGGCTCTCCTCTCATTCCAATTTGTTGTTATTGTTGGACATTTTAGAATACAATTAATTGAAGATCTACCTATTTGAGGTTTTGGTGTCAAGTTTTGGAGCTCTCTCTTTCTTGGTTATTTTCTTGGTGCATTAACAATTTGTTATGGTTATTCAAGACTTCTACTAGATTTCAAGATCAATCCATTTGAATGATTACTATACCACTTGGAGAGGAGATGTTTTAGGGTTTGTTCCTTCCTTTTCTCTTGTTATCTTGGGTAAGTGCTTAATCCATTGCTTTGTTTTTCCTCTCGATTCCTTGAAAAGGGTTTTAAGTATTTTGTTCAAGTTGTAGTTGATTTTGTTGGTGAAGGTTTTTTCCCTTGAGGAATACCTTCTTGTAGGGCCTTGGTCCTCTTAGCTTATCTTGATTAGGTTAGAGATTATTCTACCCTTAGGGTTATAATATCTTACTCTAATCCTTAAGATAAAAGTAACCAATTCTTAGAGGGGCATCTTTCTTGACCCCATATGCCCTAATTGGAGAAAGGGACCAGTTTTCGCCCAACAACCAACCAAAAAACCCTAAGATTCAAAATCTTTTATTTTTTTTGTTTAGAAGGAAACCTGATGGTAAAAATTCAAAGAAAAATATTCACTTATATTTATTTCATTGTCTAGTGTAAAGTTAATGGTTCATTTTATTTCCTAGACAATTTTATTCTAGGGTTTGTTCTTAATTGTTGATCTCTAACCCTAAGAAGGAAAAATGGCCCTATAGAGAGGAGCTTCAAGGTCTTATCTAATGTTTTGTGGGAATTTTTAAGGTATTTCTGAAATCTGGAAATTAAATTGCAGCAATAAACTCAGATTTGGTGAAACCCTAAGGCTAGGGTTTGGTACTTCAAGGTGTATTCTTACTCATACCTAGCCTCTATTTTGTTTCTGGATTGTTTATCCAATTTTATCTTACATATCTAGTGGTGAATTTGATCTTTAAAGTGATAATAATTAATTATCATTTACTTAGAGATTTATTTGGTGAACTCCAAGTGCTAACTTGCAAAACCCTAGGGGGATTCACCATCTATTTTACAAGTTCTTTCTTAGTTAATGGTTATACATCTTTAAAACATGTTTCTAACACTTGTTGGGTTGTTGTTGCATAGAATATTTTTCCCAAGTGGAGACATCCAAGACATCTTGCTCTCTAGTGTATAATCTCTCTTGGATGGTCTTTCCATTCTCTAAATCTGAAATTTTTGTGTTTCATATCATAAAACAGATTTAGAAGGTGAAGGATAGTCCTAAGATTGTCCTCTCATAGCATCTAAACAATTGGTAATTGCAACACACGTTGTACCATTGATTAATGCTAATCGTCTTCACTCTTTATGCCCTAACATAGCTTAAAAGCTAAGTCACTTGACACGATGACACGGGACACAGAGGACATGGAATTACGAGTATCCAACACGTGAAATTTTGACCCCAAAAACAAGACACACACACACCATATATATATATTAAAAAATATATGTATATGAAAAAAAATTGAAAATTACACATACAAAAATGAAATTTAGACATAAAGATTCATATTGTGTTAGAAACTAGAAGATTTACATGATATAAAACTTTAAACATGTAACATAAATGATAAATCATGATTCATTATACATTGTAACATCAATGATGATCAAATGACAAACATTAAACACACAATAAATTAGAACTATAAGCTGCAGCATTCTCATTAAATCATCAAAATCAAAATGTATTACAATGTATAGATACTAGATAGTAATACTGAGTCAGAGTCACTAATACTATAGGTGGGAATGCCAATGGAAAATAAAAAATAGCCATAGGGTAGATACTAGAACCGTAGATGGAAGAACTGTCAGAACTCAGTAGTACTAGTCCTTCATGACATAATCATCAAAATCAGTATCACCACCACTACTCTCTACTCCATCCTCCTCCTCCTCCTCTATATCAAATGCAGTCTGTGCATCTACTGGTGTGGAGGATGACCCATCAAGAGGATCACCATCATCAAAAGTGTCTGGCTCTAGCACTGGTTCATTAAGATCCCAGTTGGGTAATGCCAACTCAACGTTGTTATCTAAACCCATATCATCAGGAAACACATCCCACATCTTTGTCTTTCCCTTCACCCACTCTTCTCTCTTCTTGTAAATAAGTCAGAGATTGTTTTGCACATACCCCATTGTCCCTTCCCTCGACTGCTCAAGCTTGCTCTTCTTCAAACTGTACAAATTCCTCTCGCAACAAGAGGATGTAGTAACCTAAGAGAGGAGCCTCATGACTAATTGTTGTAGAAGAGGTCATGTTTCCCCATGAGTTACCCACCAAGCATAGGGATTCTTAGCCCCCCTATCTCTGAGCACATCATAGCCCCAAAATCTCCCAGTGCCAGTGGAAAAATCTATGAATCCTCCTCCACCTCACCAAGGTATGCTCTATCCTGAAATATCCGTCTAAATGCATCCTTCCTCCCTTGTCAAATATCACCATCCATGTGAGGAGGGAATCTGTGTGAAGGCCCACAATTGAGCCAATCTTTAGTATAGTATTTGGAATTCAATTAGTGAGACAAGTAATGCAAAGGTGTGTAATTCTTATCCCACCTGTTGATAAGAATATCTTGTATGGTGATGAATAAGGTATTTGTTGATGTCCCATACTCAGGGCACTCATGCTCTAAAACAACGATCTTCACGGACTCACTCACAGAATCCCACCCCTCATAAACCTCTCCTAGAATGGGTTGATCCATGCCTGCAAATTGCAACAAAGAGATGATAGGGTCCATGATCTTAATGGTAAGATCTACCCTCTCCCACCAATCATCATCTAACACTGTATCCTTGAACCTTTTTAAAGAAGCTTGATTTGTCTTTTTCCAAAAAGACCAATACTCTGAAATAACCATGGCCCCAAGAGCGCTCTTGACCTCCCTCAACCTCTTAAGCATGATGAATGAGGAGGCAAACCGAGTATTTGCAATATTCAACAATGATAGATGTGTGTACACTTTGTAGATTGTGAGGGCATTGGTATGGTTTTGTACAGAATTGTGGATATGGCATGCATCCTCAATAAGACTTCCCATCCATGTCACTTTTGCAGCAATAGATTTAAGCACTAAATTCAAAGAATGAACAATGCAAGTTGTCCAAAATATTTGTGGATATTTAGCTTCCACAATCATGCCAACAACCTTGAAAACAGGTGCATTATCTGTAATAATATGCACACAAGAATCAACACCTACATCTTCAATAACCTTAATGAACAACTCACCCATATATTGTGCATCCTTGTATTTTCCAAGAGCATCCATTGATTTCAAGAAAACTACTCCATTCAGGAAGACACCATGAAATTGATGAGTGGATGGCGTGTTGCATCTATCAAACTATCAAAAACAATAGTAACACCTGTTGAAGACCATGATGATTTGATAAGCTATAGGATTTTATCCACCTCCTTCTTTTCCTTAACCAACAATGTGGTTCTAATCTTCTCTGAATTAGGAGGCACATATCTAATTGGAGACTAATCAATTAGAGCTCTACACATCTCAAGAAACAAAGGAGACTGTGCAACATTGAAGGAAATGAAGTTGAGATAGAAAAAGAAACCAATGGTAAGATCAACCTCTTCTCGCTTCTCTCGCTGAAATATCTTATCCATTGGACCAGTTGCCCCCCTCTTTCTTTCTTGTTGAGTTACATTCCCACTCCAAAATTTAAAATTGCTAGATGGCTTCTTCAAGTATGGAAGAGGATCATCATTTTGGCTTTTCTTGGATGTTGTTGCCACCTTTCCCAAGCAAACAACGTCCTCTTTCACCATTTCTCTTTGTTTGGATGGACTCACTGATTTACATGTTCCAAGTCCACAAGGCAGCCCCAACAAATGGCCCTTAACTTGGTAATAAGTGCTTGTAAATTCATTATGGAAAAAGCCACATGTCCAAAAACATTTCCTCCCCCTTTACCTTGGCCCCATCTCCTTGTTTCCTTGTAACATGCTTCCACAATGGATATTTGTTGTCTTGACCTTAATGTTTTGCTGCAGTAGTGATTTTTTTAGCATTAGAAGCTTCGCTTCTAGCTCGACTTGCAGCCAATGGGACACTAAAAGAGGGTGTTGAATTTGTAGGAGGGGAGGGCAACACCAACATTGGGATTCTTCCCTTTTCCCTTTTTCTGTTGCCTTTGATGATTGAGCCATTATTTATGTTGAAGGAGGAAGAAAATTCACCATTGTAGAAAAAAACTTGCAGTTTGGTAGTCAAATCCAGCACTTGGAATCACTTCAAACCTGCACAAAACCCTCTTATCTGTTAAGGTTTAAGCTATTATTAGGTTTCTTTTCAATTCACTAGATAACCATAGCATAGATAGGATCACTGAGAAATACACAATCACAAGAGACACAACATTTATCTTGGGAAACCCTAATGGGGGAGAAAACCCAGCAAAAAATTCCTTAATATAGATAGCCAATACAATGCCAAGAGATAACTCAAACAAATACAGAAATTCCTCTCCCAAGAATGCGCCTCTCTCTCTCTCTCTCTCTCTCTCTCTCTCTCTCTTCTCCAACTGCAGCTCTGAAACTTGCTCCTCAAATGAACAAGTGAGTGTGTGTCTAAGTGAGGCACTAGCCTCCTTATTTATACAATTCTGGCACGTGTGGAGGTGTCTTTTCACTGGCAGGGTCGACTTCTCAATCTGGGTGGTTATAACCACCTTTAATATATTCTAGGGCCTCTTTAATATATTCTAGGGCCGACTTCTTATTCTGCCTATTACAATTACGTTTTGACCAATCCGCAAAAGGGGATTTGGTCTTTTACAATAGTCGACATGATCAATCCGCAATAGGGGATTGATCTAATGAATAATACATCAATAATAATTAGAATACACTTTGCAGTTACATTATTTCAACATTATCAACTCACTAAAATAGCCCACAACCCCAACTAGTTCAACAAAGAATGAAAAAAGAAAAGGAAAACCGCTTTTTAGAGGGCGTGGACCTCCCAAAACCCGTGACACATGTCCCTAAATCACGACACATGTGAGATTCTTGTTCGACACGAATTTGGGTCATGTCAAGTGCAAAGGACACGACCCAAATTCGTGTCGGACAAGAATCCTCACGAATTTGTGTCCCTGCGCTAGATTCGTGACACAAAGCCCATTTTGGATGTGTCATGTTTCATAGCTTAAAAGTGGTTTTAACCTCTTTTTAGTTTTATTGGTTGAAGTGATAGGTAAAGATGCAAATCCGAAGTTGCTAATGTTAATCATCTTACATATCAAATTTGGCACACACATCCACTAGTTGCTAACCTTCTCTCTCAATTGGATATACTTGTGGTCCATGCTATTGTTCCTAGTTGTTTATCTTTAAATCATTCAATCAATTATTGGAATCCTTTCACATGGTCTTGTTATATATATTGTGGATTCATTAAAGTAAATCATAAGCTTGAATGGTTTTAATTCACTTGCAGAGGCTTACTTATTCAAATAGAGATACCCACCATGGATTCTAGGAGTTGGCCTAAAGTGAAGGGGAAAGTGTATTAAGGTGACAGTGGTGCACTTCCCATTTTGTTGGCCTAGTTAGCACCTGTGTTGGGACTTTTCACAAGGGTGCTAGTTCAAGCAATAACAATCACCATGCAAAAGAGTAATTTAGGAAATAACAGTACAAGCTAAGAAAGCTTGTTGGTTAGAAAACTTTAAGGTTTCCTTTGGGCTCAATTATATATCCTTCAATTTGATTCAAGGCTCCAAATCATTCAAGCCAAAGTTGTATGAAAGGTAGAAACATGTATGGGTTTTAGAGACAAGAATGCCTGGAAACGTGACCCCCCTAAAATGGATACATCAAGAGATATATGTATGTATGTATGTATGTATGTATAGAGAGAGGTAACACATTATCTTGCGAGAAAATAGGAATGATACACATAAATGGCATTTTAAAAGGAAACCCATGTCTATATTAACTCTCATAGATGATTACATGATGCAATATCCAAAATCAGCATTTATAGATGAGGCTATACATCCGAAATCAGCCTTTATATATGAGCCTATATCTGTCGAAGTAAAACATGAGCTAAAGACTAATGCAATTACATATCTATCTCATTTTCATTGTCATCAGCAAAAATAGAACAAGTTCCCTATTCAGCAGAACTGGAGTGTGGATTGGAAGAACAGGAAGCTCCACTTCCATTTTCATCTCCACCAATATCAAGAGTAGCAAGAGAGAGCTCCAAGTAGGTTTCTAACTTTCTAGTAAGTGAGAGTAATAGGAAAAGAGACACTGTTAGGGTTTCTAACTTTCTAGATATTTCTATTTATTTTCAAATGAATCTAAAAATTAATTAAGTAAGTTTAGAAACTAATTAGATGTCTTGATTAATCATTTATTAAGGGTTTTTAGGTTCCTTATGGATCCCACACCATTCATGGGTGCTTGGGTGAGCCCAAAACCTTCAAAAATCCAGCAAAAAGCCATACAAACACACCAAAACAGCCTCAGCCATACCGTACTGTGTTTCCAAATCATGAAATGCCACAGTACAACTGAGGCCATTTCGTAGCCATTTCAGTGTTTCTAGGCATTTTGGGTACTAGAATGCTACTTCGGTAGGTGTTTCCTGCAACAGAGATTCAGGCCATAACATGAAGTTTAAAACAAGAGAGTGGAACTCTATTTTATTGTAATGGACAGAAAAAATCTTGATCAAATACAACAGAATTAAATTGCTACTAGCTCCCATGCATATATGCACCCAAAGTGATCTCCATCTAACTCTATGTGAACTCAATTGAAATGTCATACCTTTCGGAAAGAGATAAGCCTTGCTAAGTGCAGGTCTTTCATATGGAGCTACCTGTAAAAACAATATAGTTTGTCATCATAAAATCCAAGCTATCATGTGGAGGGAACAAGACAAATAGTTTTCTAATATAATAATATTACTTTCTCATATAATAAAATATGCATCCATTATCCATATGTTGATGTAACAGGATTATCACATATTTAAGTTAGTAACTTAATAAGTAGTGTCATTGTCTTCTCTAGTATTTAACCACGAAAAAGGCATGACAACAAGTTATAAAACTCAGGGAGCACGTGCAGCACACCATCAAATGCAAATAATATGAAAAATCGAAGCACCAAATGTCATTGAAGAGGAAGCACAAATAGATTTTTTCATGAGGAAAAGCATATAATGCACCACAGCTTTGAAGTTTCAAATCTCCTAATAAGAAGAATCGGATACCTGTAATAACTTGAACACAATTCCAAATTTGATGCTGATTTCTGAATAATTTCAACTTCCAAGTTTTCACTTTGATGATAAGTGAGAAAAAAATGGCACAAAAGAAATTGGGAGGCTCGTTCTAGTCCAAGACTTAACTGGTAATGTGCTTTTTTGGATACTTTCTGTTGACGTAAAGGTTTGGTTGAGTCTATATATAAAGCTTCATCAAAGTGATCTAAGTCATCAATACCAATCTAATGGAAATACTAAAGATCCTCACAACATAAAGAGATAATAATTTATATGAAACTTTTTTAAACGAAAGCATGTTTCTTCTGAAGAGTGCATTATTAGAGCTAAAGACATTTGCATCACCCTTATGAGCAGCCTAATGTGAACAGAGGAGTTCATAATGCATTATTTATCGCAATGGAAAAGAGTTCAACACCACACAAGAGTCAATACTGAGGCATGTACATTCTGGAGAAAAGAAAAAAAAAATAAAGTATGACTTGAGGTAAATGCCTCTGACCTCCAGATGTAAATCCACAGACATTCCAGTTGCTTGGCTATGGATAGTGCTTACAAACAAAAAACAAAGCCAGAAATTTCTACTGGCCTATACAACAAAATTGATATAAAAAGAAATCAGAACATACAGCCTCTTTTGATATAATTGCGAGCTCTCCAGATTTGAGACCCAACTTAACAAATTCTCTGGCTGCATAACCCTGAAAAACGATCAAGTAAATTGATTAATATCTAAGTTCAATTCAACTTGTATGAGGACACCAAATATAGTCAAAGCAGGCTATTCTTATCAAGCTTCCCTCAGTATCAACAGCTTCAGCTAACTAGAAGGCATTGCACTAAGGATAAAAATGAAAGCATCGACAACTTGGAAAGAAAACAAGCTGAGCTGACCAGAGAACTTAAGTTCAAACTCTTACTAAGTCATTAGATTAATTTCGTCCTTCTTTCGTTTATTTAACTTTAACTACCTCAAATAAGGATAGCATACTCAAACGAAGCTTCATCAAGTCTAAATATAGAGATGTCTGAAAGCAACCTTGTATGTAGCTTTCGGCGTTAAATAAAGGTGCACAGTTAAGAAACATTACCACTTGTTCTGTTATGCCTGAAATATTTTCATAGGAGCAGTGATCACATGTGGAATTAAACCTTAAATTTCCGTATATGATATTTCGCAGTTGAAAATAAGTACAGATATCACTTTACAGGGTAGGAAATTGGAATATCGGCCAACATAGATGGTACATTGTTAGAAAGGAAAATTTTACAGTCAAACAGGACATCCAAATTGCAGTCATGCTCCTAGAAATATAAACACTCTTTTTGCAGGATTCAACTCATGTCCATATTCAATTAAGAAGCTGTTCCAACTCTCCTTGGATCCTAATTTCCCCTTTTTCGTCGACAGACATGAACTGAAAATGCATTCTTATCTTAATTGAGTCTTGACATATACACCTCTGCGAATTCATCCTTATATATGTCCTAGGATAATCTAACCTTCAATCCCCATCTAATTTGTCCATATTTTACTATCATATTATACTTCTCTAAGTTGCTTAATGGCATTATAGATAGCTAAATAATATACAGGTAGCTGGATGTTGACTACAAGAACATAAATACATACTCTGCAAATAAAAAATGACAGTGATGAATATCATAGGCCATTGTACATCAATACCAAATGGTTCTCTGTCCATATTTTGTGAAGTACAGGTGAATTTTTTTGACAGAGTAAAATAAAGTACACAGAGAAAATGACTTTTGCTATTTGATAATCAATCTTGAATTATATAAATATAATTTTAGACAAAAAGAAAGAATGATTAACAAGTTCTATGCCTGACTACCTGTTGTTTAATTAGTGAACTGATTAAGGCTGAGCTTAAAAAATGGATAAGTCATCCAAAAGAGCTCTGACTTAGGCAGATTTCTCCATAAAGCCAAATCTCTACGTATCCCCTAGGTTTAGTAATGGGTTCTTGGAGGTTTAGTAGTGGGTTCTTGGAGGTTTATTCCAAGTCCCTCAAAAGCAATAGAAGTTAGAAAAAAACCTTTTTTAACCATGTGCCATTGCAACCAAAGAGATCAGAGAAAAATCTTTACCTCCAATAGAAACGGCCAACTTTTGAAAGGTTTTTGAAATGCTCTTTGTGAAAGTCTTTTAGGCTCAAATATACCCTCAAAGAAAAGTGTTTTTTTGTCAACTGCAAAAGGTGTAGCAATCTTCGGTAACTAAACTTAAACCTAACTTACTAGGAAGTCAAGATCTTTTTTTAACCTCTTTGTTTAAGGGAAAGGCAATTGAGATAATTGTATTATCAAATATATTTCCCTTTTATCTCCTCTTTCAAGAGAATTTGCAATCTCTTGTAAACTTTTGCAGGCCTTGTTTTTTACCAAAAAAAACCTTTTTGTTTAAGGGAAAGGCAATTGAGATAATTGTATTATCAAATATATTTCCCCTTTATCTCCTATTTCAAGAGAATTTGCAATCTCTTGTAAACTTTTGCAGGCCTTGTTTTTTACCAAAAAAACCAGCATCATGACCATACAAGTTTATAACAAATTGAACTTTAATTTGTCCATAATCTTTGCCAATTTTTAATAACTAGACTAAATAAACATATAATTATACTACCCAACTAAAATCTATAACAAATTGAACTTCAATTGGTCCATAATCTTTGTCAGTTTTTAATCATAACTAGGCTAAACAAATATATAATTATACTACCCAACTATTATAAACTGTTTAATTAATATAAACTTTTTATAAATTGATTTTGATGATTTTGATATTTAACAGATAAAGTGAATCACTCAAACATAACTCCGTGCATATTAGACACTCACTTTTCTCAATGTGACTTGGAAAATCTACAAACCAATCATTGTAGTTTGTCCAACTATGATTTGCTTTAGAGTACTGCCAATTACCTATTGCACCCTTTAAATCACACTCTCCAAAAGAACCCAACAAAGACTCTCGAATGGGAAAGAGTAAAGCTCATTAATCAACTTATGCATGTTTTAAAAAGATGGCAACCCTTACTGATATGGCAGTTGAACCATTAGAAATCTTGATTAAAAAATAGTATGCACTATTTAATCCCCGATAGTTGGAGTTGTAGTAAAGAAAGAATATATGTGACAACAAAATTAGTTGCCATTGGAAACTGATTACCTAAGTCACACGACACCAGGACACACTCAAGACATGTGGATACAAGTGTAAATGAGACATGTCGATCTCCAAAAGCTTGACACATGGGACTCTCTTTTTATATATATATTACAAATTACAAATGAAAAAAAGTTGAATATAAATATAAAGATTATTTTTTTTTAGCACATTTACAAAATATTAATACTAGTTATCACATTAATGATGATCAAACACATCAAAAAGTGGAAATTCAATACATGAAAAACAAAAGTTTAAAATTTTTAACCATAGTGAGTAGTTTTCTCATTAAATCATTTGATGTCATCAAACAGTATTACAAAGTAACATCAAACAGTATTATAAAGATATTGAATAGTGATATTATAGGTGGTATGTCAATGACAAATATAAAATAGGATATATACTAGAATCGAAAATAGAAGAATCTCTTAACTCATCAATCATACTCCATGTCAAAATCATCAAGATCACTGTCATTATCACTGCTCTTTCTTCCATCTTCCTTTTTCTCTATATCCAATCTAAGAATTGATTTCTCTGGTGTGGAAGATGACCCTTAAAGAGGATCACCATCATCAAAAGTGACCAGCTCTAACATTGTCTCATTAAGATCCAAATTGACTAATACCAACTCAACAGTTATCCAAACTCATATCATCAAAAACTACATTAAACAGCTTTGTATTTCCTGTCCCTCATCAAGTAAATAAGATAATACAGAAGCTTGACTGTACTGAGCATACACCATTCCCTTTGCTTTGGACTGCTCAACCCTATTCTTCTTCAAAATGCGCAAATTCTCGCATGTCCTCCCATTCCTCTCGCAACAAAGGGATGCATTTAGTCCTATTTCAAAGCCCTGCTTAAAATTCAGTTTAACTCGTTGTTTTTCTAATGAAGTTCGTCCATTGGCTCCCATTACTTTTCCATTTGCTCTCGTTCTCCACTTTCTCCCCACGTGTGATTCTTTCTAATCGTTCTCGCTCTCCAAAGAAGCTTGCAAGTTCCTGCAATCCTGACGCTATTGGAGAACTTGCTAATATCAGAGGCAACCTCGGCATTCATTTCCTTTCCTCCATATGCGCAGCGACTTGCCTTACACAACTAATCACAGGAAGTATGTAGCTTATTGTTTAGATATTTAGTTAGATATTAAAGTTAAGTAAGAACAACATACATGTTAGAAATAACTCATAATATATATTACTAGCACAGTCACATAATTGTGATTGATGAACGTCTAAAGGCATATGAAATGTGTAGACCGCTAGAACGCCTGAGAAAAACGCAGGGACAGGTGAAGAAATTTGTGGTTAATAATCAAAATGTGGTAATGTTAAACGTTAATCATTTAAACGTGGCAACCATATAGTGCTATAATAATCTCTTAATATGATTAGTTAAATGTTAAAAAGTAAACAGGTTCACTGATGTATTCAAAGATACAAGAAGATTATGAAGAGTAAATCACATTCATTGATTTGGGAGGACTACTAAAAATATTCCAGCACTTTTAATTGTTAGCCATCAAATTAGAATTTTAGATTAAAAGATGATTAATTATACCCATTACCAATAAATATAAACCTTTCAACGTAATTATAATTATGTAACCTATATTTTATAGCTTATAAGTATTTATTATGTGTTTTGTGTTATTTATTATTATATTATGTTATATATAAATAATTTAAAAATTAATTTAATTCAAATTTTGTTTTATTTTCTCCCAATTTAATTTCTCAAAACAGCCCGAATCATTTTAATTAGAAAATAATCCAAATTTCGTTATCTCGAATTCGAACACAAAACGGAACCATATAACCCGAATCATTTTAATAAAAAATTTCCAAATTTCGTTATCCAGAAACGGAGCACAAAACCGAAGCATGTATTTTTTTAAGATTTATTCTCAAGCTGCCCGAAACTGATAATTTTATGATATTAAACTATACTATTTATTTTTCAAACTATGATTTTATGCTATTTATTCATACTATTTACTTGCAAACTGCCCGAACCTTATAATTTTATACCATTTATTTCCCAAACTGTTAGAGAATATAGCGGGTACATGTTCAGTGTCGTTAGCTAAACTAAAAAAGTTCAGATAAGACCCACAGTCATATTTTGTTTACTTTTTTTAACATTCTCTCAAACAAAAAAGCCTCTTTTGGGGTTGCTTACTGTGCATCGAGGTAGTACAATCTTGGATCTGTTATTAGTTTTTTCAATAAATAGCATTTGTTGTAAAAGAGATGAAATGCTTTGTGTTATTTTTTTTTCATGATTTTAAGGTACAAGGGTTTGTAAACAATGGACTATAAGCTATTACAACAATAAACGTGATATAAGCTTAACATGTCATTTATAGGAATTAAAATCAGATAAGAAGGATAACAATTATTCCTCTCAAATACCCAAAATAAATTTATTCGACCAAAACAATTTGTATTATCTACCAAAAACATCTGTTGAAAAAGAAATTACTGTTTTTTAATCTTCATCAAGAGTATAACAAAATCTTAATATAATATTTTGTTGTTTTTAAAGATTTTTTCACGTATCATTTTCAAGTAAGTATTAATGTGAATCATAGGAAAATGAGACTGTACCAGCAGAGCATAAATAACAATGGTGTTGTTTAAATATTAGATTTTTTGAATTTTGTCATTTGAATTTGGTTAAACAGATATTGGTGAAATCACCATTTTCTGTTTGATTTACATTTTTATGTATAAATGGATTTAGCACATTAAAAAGTTTTGGGCACTAAAATTATATATACTCCAACACTTAAATATAGAATTTCAACAATTTTTAACCAAATTTCAGTAAAACTTGAGTAAAAACTTCAAAAAAATCAAACGTTTACACCAAGCGAAATAACAATGACATACTAAAAATAACCCACAGACAAAAAGGATAACGACATGAACAGACATGTTGTATGTAAGATCAATTTGACGGAAAACATATGATGCCAAGTAGATGAATTTACTTACAGCTGCGACACCACCACCCACAATAACGTACTTAAAAGACTTTTCCGCCATTGCAATGTTTGATCGAATGAATCTGCACAGAACCGAGTGTACTCAAAACTGTTTGTTGGTCGAAGAATGTAGAGAGCAAACAAAGCTCTTGAATAGAATTGAGAGCGTAGCGGCTGTTGTTGGGCCAGGAGAGGCGATAAAGCAATTGGACTCGGAATTCGATGCGTCGTAAAGCACTGAGCACCTAAACTCACTTTCAAATAAACTTAAAAAAAAGATGGAATAATTCGATTCCTCCTAAACCACTTTAGACTCGGAATTCGATTCCTCCTAAACCAGTTTAAGAGTAGAAGACACTATTCTTCCATCGGAATTCGATTCCTCCTAACATCATATTCACGGCCTATATACAGTTGTTGTTGAGTGATATTTTCAACGGAATATTGACCGCCCATGCTGTTAGGGAATGTGCACAATAGTCCTCAGTGGACCTTTTCCATGGAATTTCCTGGAATTCGCTCCACCATTGACCCACATGTTACATAGTACGACAACACATTATGACCCTATTTCAAATTTGCTCCACCAGTGACCCACATGTTACACAGTACGACTCTATTTGAAATTCTCTCCACCAGTGACCCACATGTTACACAGTATGACCCTCTTTCACACGATTGGCGTCTTAATGAATCTCCTAATTAAGAGTTAGAACACGATAGTATATTAGATAGATTGGCATTGTCTAACTGTTCTATGAAATGGTTTTTTTAGCTGGAATTCTGCAACATAAATTTGTAGGAAACCACTATTTTTTGTTGTTTAAAATCTATTTTTGAATGTAGAAATGGATTCAGCGTGCTGAAAAACTCCTGGAACATTCACATTACAAGAAATAATCACTCAAATATACTGATCTAACAATTTCTCACCAGATTTCGAGTAAATGTCTCCCAAAAATATGGCTGAGAAAGAGTCATTTCCTTTAGACTAAGGCTTAGATATATAGGGTGAGTATATTTTCTTGCTTGGTTTTCCCCGCATCTTATGTGAGACATAAAATTTCCTCTCCTCTTATGTATTATCCCACATTAAATTAGTTGTGTGGCTTGATCCACATCAACATATAAGCCCCAACATACCATGATCTATTCAGCCAATGGGGTTAAACAAAAGGGAGTCACGTCTCTTACTAATATAATAGTTGACTAGTTATGGAGTGAGTATGTTTGAGGTGGAACCTTGAATGTACCTAGAAATTTTGACAAATTCACCTCATATTTATTGTCGGGTGCATGCATATGAAACAATCACTAGATATGTCTATCTTGTGGCATATTAGAATAGCTTCTACAACTATAAGATCTCCTCTCCTCTTGTGTGTATCCCACATAACATTAGTAACTTGTGTGGGTTGCTCTACAACAACATATAAGTCCCAACATATCATGATCCTTATGCCAAAGGGAGTATCCACAAGGGAGTGTGTCTCCTACTAACATAATTGTTCATTGATTTTGGGGTGAGTATGAGTGTTTTCTCGACTCCCCTCCTCTTATGTGAGAGATGTTTTGTGGGTGGGTGTGTGAGAAACAATAGTCGGATATGTCTATCTTATGGCATATTGGAATAAATTCTACAAATAAAAAATAGTATCTCCTCTTATGTGTTATCCCACATTACATTGGTGTTAGCTTGGAGTTTCAAACCCAAGGTTTAAAAGGGTTTACCAACAAATACCCCATAGGCACCAACATATCCAATCTTCAAGGATTGAGCAAATTATGAAGGAGTAATATAGACAAAAGACATCTAACTTAGAACCTTGCAATTATTTCTCATACATTTCCATACACAAAGGACCATAGCCTACTCAAAGTGGATTTGGAATGAAAACAAAGACCAACAATATGCTAAGATATCAATCTACTTTTTCTCTCATATTCACAAACAACTAATGAAACATGGCACCACAAAAACTAAACATAAACTTAATCCAATATTAAACTAAACATAAACTTTCTCCAATATCCTTCTTACATATTCTTTACTAATACTGTATAGTGTTTTTGGTTTTGTCAATATCTACAGTTTACTAATACTGTGTAGTTTCCCTTTAATACTGTGTATGGTTTTGTCAATATCTACAGTTTCCCAAATTATGATATATTAGTTTTTGCTCACTGCATAACTGACTTCAATAAGCTATGATTCATTAGTTTGCTCACTCATAACTGAGTTCAATAGTTCCACTTCATTTCACTTTGAAATAAGTATTAATATGAAACACAGTGTATCCGCAGCAATGCATAAATAACAATCATATATCAAATATAATCTACAAACAAATCATATATCAAATACAATCTACAAACAAATGGTGTTAGTTAATTGTTTTAAGAAAT
>ML790946.1:0-10122 GCA_009831015.1 Picea engelmannii
CCAGGCTTCCCATCAATTTTCAGTATTTGCGCAAAGTCTTGTGCACTCTCGCCGAGCTGCTACCACATATTTAAAAGTTCGCCAATATAGTCAGACCCTAGATGGATCAATGATATCGTCAAGTTTCTCACCATTCTAGGAGGTTTTGGAGATTATGATGGACAATTGGTAGTGGCTAATAATGATGGTCATCGGTCAGTCTTGATGTTGCACAAGTTACAAACTTTGAATTAGACACATGTTATTACGAGCATTCAACAAGGATGATATAGCGCTTGGTAATTTTGTTGAGGTTATGGAAATATCACAATTTGGTCCTCATTTCCCATTTCTCATATATCGTTTTCACTCATAAGTAATGCGTTAATACCATATATGTTAGACCCTTATGCCACCCTTTGTTATCATACACATAACCTATCTACATAACCTTTGAATAAAGAGAAAGTAGATGAACTTTGGAAAGCAAGCTAAGACCATATCATATTATGCCAAATGTCATACTTCCTATTTCTACATGACCCACTTTCCAAATATTTCTCATTCCTCTCTATCCAACTATAGCTTGATTTCATAAAGAGTTTTCCATACTTTTGATGATGTCATTATATTTTCCATCCCCTTTCCACATGACACCTTTATCATTCAAATAAAGGACCTTTACTTTATTAGTCTTGGTAGGGACTAATAATAATCGATTTTATCTTTTTCTATTAAACCTGCACACAAACCAATGAATTATTATTCTTTTAACCTAAGTTTTGGCAAATCCATAAATTTTTGAAACTTCACTTTACGCTTTTATCCTAAGTTGTAAGTTGGAGGTCTTATTTGGCCTCTTCTGGAGGCCGAGGGAGAAGATAGCTTAATCTATGTTGATTTAAAGCATGCATTTTCATAGTGGTTTTTGTCCAACAAAGTAATGCTAAAAATAACTCTAGCATTACTTCTTAACTTTAAATGTTAAAGATTGAATCTCTTTGCAACAATGCATAATACATAGTGAGTTGATCTAGTGCTGCCACCAACGCAGCCATGCAAACCTGCCACATACGTCACCATGCAAACCTTTTTTTATCTTCGACCACTGATCAGATTGAGATACAAGAGCGAAATCTTCAGGTTATTCTGCTAATTTTTATGCAAAAAAAAACATTTCCTCTGGTTTATATCAATACCGATCATCGTTGTGTAAATGTGAAAATTTGCATTACTAATTCTTGTATGTGGAATTTGTGCCAAATTGGCAGATCAGTACAGAGGGCATAAAATATGAAAAGCTGGATAGAAACAGAAGAATGCAGAGGGATAAGGTACGTACCTGTCCGCTTCTACAATGGCAGGCCTGTGATTCATCGACATGATGGACAGAACAAAAATCGACCTGTGAAATATCCTATTGACCAGTGACTAACATCAGCATGCACGTATTTTCCATTTATGTCCACTCTCACGCCGTGCTTCCCCTTTGCTTTGATTTCATTGGCTTGATTCTGGCAATGTAGCCCCTTTCGTTCTAATGCATGTATATGAAAAGAATCCAGAAGATTACAGGGACAAAACCCACTTAACCCTCGACCCATTGCTCTATTATTTTATTTCCAAATATAATTCATGATTGGATTGCAATATCAAGTAATTTGAAACAAAGACGTGTTATTATATTTTGAAATATGATTCATGATTGGATTGCAATGCAAATAGTTTACTAAGAAACAAACGCTAGAGACGTGTATGAATAGGAGTGGGAGGAGCAAACACTAGAGACGTGTATGAATAGGAGTGGGAGAAAGAGCAAACTCAATATACTAAAATTGCTCGATAGAAAATCCCACTTAAAATCCTATTTATTGGTGTATTATTTGGTGGAATCACTGTGCAGCTTTGAGAAGAATGATGTGAAAGAAAAAAGTGTTTGAATAAAATTGGGCTTTGGGTGGTAGAAAGGGGCAGTGAATGTACATTTATGTCACTTCAGCTTGGTCCTTCTTGGATCGCTGTTTTGGATTTTCCTGGAAAATTATTTGCATACCCATGATTTCTCTGCAATTTGGCTATGCGGGTATGAATATTATTTCCAAAGTTTCTCTCACCAATGGTATGAGTCACTACGTCTTGGTCGTCTACAGGCACACAGTTGCTATGACTGTTATTGCTCCCTTCGCTTTTTTTGTAGAGAGGTATAACTGCTTGCACATCATTACTCCCCATTTTACAAATTGCCTCATTGCGTTTTTTTTGTTGCTTTCTCTACTGATTTCAATGCAATTTTAGGTGACTAGACAAAGACTTGATTGTTTTTGTTTGTAGGAAGGTGAGACCAAAACTCATGTTTTCTGTCATAGTTTCTCACTAAGTTTGCTGGGGTATGTAATTAACATAAGATTGGTCCACTTAGTTTTTCATGGTCCGGTTGTGTTTTCATGGATTTTGTTATCAATTATATACTTAAATTGTAAGTCTCAAATCCTCTTACATAAACATAAAACCAGAAGCTTCATAAAAAGTTTACAATGCGGGAGCCTAGCTCAACCATCGACCAATAAAAAATATCAAAATAACTCCTATATACTCAAAAAATATTTGCCACTACCAGTAGAGGCATGCTTGAGCTTCTCGTCCAATGCCATACTTGTCTTCTCGGTCAGACTGCACATGCCTTCCCCTGTCAGAGGCAAGCTCTGCTCTGCCAGTCCTTTCTGGCTTTCCATTTATGCGGTGAGACCAAGTCTCAATAGTCGCCTCACTTTCATGAACTGTTTGCATCAGGATTAGGACGGGGCCGAGTCGACTTGGCACCTGGAAAACGTGGCAGCCTCTTTCTACGGCCAACACCGATGTTTTTCCCCCTGGAGTAGCTCACGTGAACTCTGCACCTTTACCCGCATGCGACCCAAGGTCATGATCCAACTCTTATCTCCATAGGCGCTCCAGGATTTTTCCCTTCGAGAATCCTCATATCACTTGACAATAGAATCCCTGACTCCCGATTTGACGAAATCACCCTACTTAGATTAACGATCGGGCTTTCTTTCCATCCGACAACTGAGGCTGCTCGCTATGGGGGCCAACCTTTCCACATGACCTCGGGCTGCGAACTTGGGCCCACTCTCAAGTGCTTCACGACTTTGGGCTTCGGGTGCACTGATGTAAGCCACTCCTGACTCTCCTGATTCCTGAACTCCTGAACTGGAGCTTAGCGAGCTCTAGCTCCCCTCCGATATGTGCATGCCTTAGCACAACGCGTCCCGACTTTGGATGACACACATTTGTGAGTTTTTAAGCCCCCTTTTGCATTTTGTCACCCAAGTTCCAAATCCAAAGGAAAAACATTCCCCTGCAAGAATATGTGATAACATTAGGCTCCATGGAGGATAGAGTCCTCCCTGTGAGGCTCTAAGAACTCCTTTTGCAGTTCCAGTCACCTTTTACATTGGGCTATGGAGTCAAGCTCAAAACACCTTCCTGAGGAATACAGACCGATAAGAAAAAACGAAAAATAAACACACATGCTCCAAGGAGCTTATTTATGTACAGTCCTAAACTAATTTAATTTTTACACAGTGCTAGGTGAAAGCAAACTTCCACCATAGCCATTCAAGCAACTTCCTAGGTACAAATTTGTTTATTCTGTCAATGACTGATAACATATAATGCAACTGTGACAGCATAACAGTTACATTCTTCATCTTTCCTCCTAATGATGAGGTCAGGATAAAGTTGGGCGGCTTCAAAACATGAAGGAAATACAATTCCATGTATTCCTCCACAGACTCATAGGACAAGTGACAAACTTCAAAAAAATTGCAATAGGTAGCCTGATTTGTCTTGCAGTTGTTCACACCAGGCCGAATGTCTCTGGCAAGCGTAGGTGGGTGAAAGGCCAGTGCATGCTGACTGATCTTAGTCGATGTCTGCTCACTAGTAAGCTCTGAACAAGAGATAGACTGCCCCTTCTGCTGCTCCTTTTCTTCTTCATGGCTCTCCCAAGGGTTAGATTCATAATCATCATAAACATGAATCATGGGAAAGATCTGCTCCTCAATCTGCTACTCGGTGTCTTCTGTAGGTCCAGAATGGCTAATTTTCTCATAATATTTTTCTTTAGTGAATAAAGGAAAAGGTTCTGTTGCATGCTCTTGGAAATCCTTTATATCCAATTCAGAATCTGACTCATAGCTGTCATACACGGGCTGGCTGGTACCAGGTGATATCTGCTCATTTATAGGTTCTGCACATGAGATAAACTACGCATTTGGATCCTCCTTTTCTCCTTCATGGCTCTCCCAATGATCATATTCACAATCATAATAAAGAGGGACCATGGGAGAGCTTTGCTCTTCATCATCTTTGCTGGGATATTCATCACAAGTTGTTTGTTCTTGGATAGTATCCGAAATCACTTCTTCATCATAAGTAGGGCTGCTAAGAACATTTGTTTCGAGGACCAAAATATCCTCTGCATCTTCATAAGAGAAGCAAGCACGATCTACCTCTAATTTCTCTATTTTTGCAAAAAGTGTTTTTACCAGTCCCACCAGCTCACCCAAATCATTTTCTTCCTCCTCGCAGCCTTCATCCTCACAAATTCCATCCTCAGAGATTTCATCCTCACATGCTTGATTAGGTGTAGCCATATCTTGATCACGGTTTTCGTATTCCTCACAACAACCATGACAGATAAACTCAGAGGAATAAAATTTTTGACAATGCCTATTGAAAGCTGCATGAAACTGCTCTAGGGAGGAGATGCTGGCAGAGGGAAAGGAGTGATACCACTTGCGAGCATCTCCTGCTAATGAGATCATGAACATCTTTAATAATACATCCTCATGATGCATTTTCCATTGATGCATGAGTTCATGAAACTCAAGGAGATGCTGAGTAGGGTTTTCCTCTTTACGCTCTCTAAATATGGGCAAATAATCACCCCATTCATTTGGAGTAGGAACACCATTAGGAAAACCAGGAACATAGGAGAAATTAAAAGGAGCATACCTCCGAGCCAAGATTCTTTCCATTTCAAACCAGTGGAGTTGCCAATCGATCCTTTAATCATGGAGTCTCTAGGTGAATGATATGCAGACTAAATGTGTCTGGTCTTTGTTTACCATCAAAGACCAGATCTGATCATTATCAAACTCCCAAAGAAATTTCAAGCTGAGAAAGCGGTTGCTAAAAGCCTTCTCAAAAAAGTTCTCTGGGTTAGCTCGAGTGTGCTAGAGGCAACCACAATCGAAATAGTGGAGTCGACACAGTTGAGTCACCAGGTGCAAATGCAATATTCAATGGCTCTGAAAGCCTCTGATATCTGATGCACCTTCAGAATCTGAATCTTGTTGTCGTTCTACCCAGGGAAAAGTCTTCAATTCATTCCCCAACAATTCCGCCATAAATGTTAGCACTAGAAGTCACCCTCCGATTGCAGTGAAGGTAAGTCTAGTACCCATCAGGTTATATGTCACAATGAATAAATTCTAAGAGGTCAAATGGGCATATACTCAAGAGAATATCGTTTTAACTCAGAAAACTGGACCAACATGCACAATAAGATGATGTCTTGATCAACTTCAGTTAGTAAGTTGTAGTAAGGGTGAGTAGGAGGAAGAACTAGAGAGAAGAATGTAGAGGTCTACTATGGACATCTGGTATTTCAGCAGCCTAAGGAGGAACAACTCAAAAAACAAGATCTTCTTGGATTCAAAGTTTCATAAAAGAATGGAGAACGTTACAACGGAACTGCAATCAAACCTACAATACAATACAACCATAACAATCCATGTGAATATTTCAATCATGGACACTCCAACATTAGAGGTAAACAAGATGGAAAAGAAGATGACTTAGATTAAACCAAAAGTCTCAAATCCTGTTACATAACCAAGAAACCAAAAGCTTCATCAAAAGTTTACAATGTGGGAGCCTAGCTCAACCATTGACCATTACAAAATATCAAAATGACTCCTATATACTCAAAAAATATTCGCCACCACCAGCAGAGGCGTGCTCGAGCTTCTTGTCCAATTCCATAAGTGTCTTCTCCGTTAGACTGCGCATGCCTTCCCCTGTCAGAGGCAAGCTCTGCTTTGCGAGTCCTTTTTGGCTTTCCATTTATGTGGTGAGACTAGGTCTCAACTGCCGCCTCACTTTCATGAATTGTTTGCATTGGGTTCACGACATGGCTGAGTCAACTTGGCACCTGGAAAACGTGGCGGCATCTTTCTGCGGCCAACATCGATGTTTCGGCCCCTGGTGTAGCTCACGTGAACTCTGCACCTTTACCCGCATGCGACCTTGGGTCATGACCCAGTGCTTATCTCTACAGGTGCTCCGAGATTTCTCCCTTCGAGAATCCTCATATCACTTAACAACAGAATCCTCGACTCTCGATTTGGCGAAATCGCCCTACTCGAAGCAACGGTCGGGCTTTCTTTCCATCTGACAGCTGAGGATCCTCGCGATGGGCGCCAACCTTTCCACATGACCATGGGCTGTGACCTTGGGTCCACTCTCGAGTGCTTCGGGACTTCGGGCTTTGAGTGCATTGATGTGAGCCACTCCCGACTCTCCTGATTCTTGAACTCCTGAACTGGAGCTTAGCAAGCTCTATCTCCCCTTCGATATGTGTGCGCCTTATCACAACACGCCCCAACTTTGGATGACACATATTTATGGGTTTTTAAGCCCCCTCCTTTCGCATTTTGTCACCCAAGTGCCAAATCCAAAGGAAAAACATCCCCCTGCAAGAATATGTGATAACATGTCAGATAAGCACTAGAAATGACAGCCTATTCATGACCCTAATAGGCGAACACACCTCCAAAGAAGACCGAAGCCCCAATAGCATAAGCCACAAACAGTCACTATGTCTAGCAGCTAAGTGAGACAAACAAGAACCATGCTACCTATTCATAATTGTTTAAGACTTTCAGGGTAAAAACAAGACTCATCCAAGTGCTGATAACGTGCTGCACTGGAGATCATAAATCAGACGTGTTGGGTGGGCAGTGATAATCTCTGCCCCTATTCTCCTATTCTTTCCCACCCGTCCGGATGATCATAATCAATATCGTAAGTATTTAGGGTCAGTCTAGAACTTGCCAGGGATAGGGATAATAAGGTGCTTCAGGGTCCAGAATAATCAAGAGGGAGAGCTCACCAGCTTAGGAACCAATTTCGTTTAAGAAATCCAATTATATAATGGAATTAATGGATGCACGAAAGAAATGCATAGGCCCAAATATTACAAGTGTGAAATAATGGATTATGGAACTAAGATAGAATGTAACTTCTAGTAGGACCAGTGTTTTAGGCCTACCCACATATTACAAGTTGAAGAAAGAGGCTCGGAAGTAGATTCCCAATGTGAAAGAAACTGACATAAAATAGAAGAGAATAAAATTGATTGATCTCGACAACATTTTATTCATACATCCATCAAGTCGATGGGATCATAGAGGTGAAAGAAACCCAAATGAATCTGGAATTTATTGAGCTCATTGTTCTGTCTCTGATGGTTGTATTGGGCACATTAGTCATTGTTTTATTAGCAGTTCACAAAGGTAATCTATAATTACAATGAGCCATCGCCGGGGATGAAATACTATTTACCCAAGTATTTCATCTTCGACAATGGAGATTCATGTAATGATGAAAACGAGGTAATGATTGATAGAAACTTTCAATAGAGGTTGATAACTCCTCATCTTCCTATCGGTTGGACAAAAGATCGATCCGTATGTTACAATCAGATCGTGGCAGGTATAGTTTAGTGGTAAAAGTGTGATTCGTTACATTATCAACTCAAATAGTTGAAGGATTTTTTACATGGATCTTTGATCTATCTAAAGCTCTATTTCCAAATAGGTGAAAAACCTCTCCTATGAATACCATGGTTCAGGAATAACATACCTTCTCGTAATCTGGGTCTGAAATGGTGAAAGAGAAACACATTTTTGGTTCCAAGATAGCGACACAAAATATTTTCAAGGTTAGAGAAATAACACATCTATGGAGATCCAAAGATATTTTTTCACCGTGACTAAACCTTCAACTTATGGAAGGATACAGGTTGAAGCCGAATATCTATAGAATGATGACTTTGGTTTACTTAGGTTATCAACATTTCGTTCGAGCTTGGTGGAATTTGTTCTCCCGGGGATCAGAATCAGTAGAAATAGGGAACAAAGTAACTAGAAAGATTTGTGATTATTGAAAACTTTTCAAATTTATCTTTCTATAGGGATCATCTAGAAAGTGAGTAAGTATTCTACGATTCAGGCCCTTCTCTAAAAAAAAAAATAGAGAAGAGGAGAAAAGAGAATAAGCTGACGTAGATGTTATGGGTACAATAAGAAATTAGGGTTTTATTAGAAAAGAGAGAAAAAAGAAAGAAAGAAGAGAAAGAATTGAAATCTCCTTTCACAAAGATTTGATATAAATACTTTGCTTCTTCCCTCATACCACTCTCTATCCCCCATGAAGGAGCCAAATGACATGAAATTATCATGTTCGGTTCTGAATTAGAGGCATTGAATAATTGTAACAAACATAAATATATATAAATATGTAAATATAAATAAGTAATAAGTAATTATTAATTATGAAGAGACATGACGTATGAAAGGTCATGTCTCTTATGAAAGGGCACCCCCATGTGAGATATATATACAAGGCCTCATTCCTCATTTGTAATTATCTTATTCATTCTTATACATTTATTATTAAATATAATTACTATCCATAAATGGATTATTGCGTACTGTCCTATTTATATTGGATATTTACATAGTGAACCAGCTTGGTTCACCACAGTGGTATCAGAGATTCGTTTTTTTGATCCCAACCATTGGCCAGTGTCTTTATCAAACCTTGTCTGAACCAACTTTTGGCCAACCATACTTCATTCAGAGTTTCTCTGATTCCCTGAGGTCTTTGACCACTTTTAGGCTTTTGGCCATTTAAAAATCAAAATCTTGATTGAAAATATACTCACTCCGCTGCATACTTCAAAGAAAACCAACCTTTGGCCATACAAACTTTTAACTATACTGAATTTTTTTTCCAGAGTTTCTCTGCTACCGGTCCTTGAACACATTAGGCCCTTGGCCATTCACTGTCCAAAAAATTATATTGGAAATAAATCAGTCTACTGCAAAATTCAATAAGAACTCGAGAACTATTATATATATATTATTGAACTCGAGAACTATATATATATAACTTCGGTGCAAGAAAAAAAAAAGTTAAAAGAAAGATAGACCCATATATCAAGAAGATAAGAAAATAAATTTAAAAATAAATAAATAGAAAAATAAAAAAGAAGATTCTGCTGCAATTAGGAAAAAAGCCCAAGAATTAAGAAAATACTATCCGCTGCAAGGAAAAATTAACTTGTTGTACATCATTCTACTCAGATACATTATAAAAGTTATTGTAACAACTATCAAAGAGAAGGTGTTGCAGGTCTGGTGACTTCTGGAAATCATGCCAAAGTAGGAATCAATATTTTTGCCATAAAAAAACTTAGACTTTATAAAAAAGAGTTATTTCGTTGCCATTTACTGTCCATACGCGATACATCCTCCCACATATCACCACCATTGCATTTTTTTCCTACCGTCCCACACCTGTTCCATAACTGTCCCCACACTGTGCCATAAACTTACCATGTCCCAACGAAACCACGTCCCTAGCCATTGTCAGCATCCACTATCCCCAGCCATTGTCAGCATCGTCGTTCCTACACCCCGATAACCAACGACAACCCTACTCAGCGATCCTATCCGCCAACCCACCTCCCTGTCCCCACCTACCCGACAATCCCCGACCCGATCTCCCTATTCCTCCTACCTGACAACCCCGACAAGTCCCGCAGAATCCCACGTAACCTGTCAACCGGTCTCCCCCTCTTCCCGTCAGATATCCACTTATTGTACGGTCGCACAACTCTAAGAGAAAAGCCACGAACCAAAAAAAAAAAAAAAGTTAACTTATGAATGATTAACTTTTTAATAAAAGGAACTAAACTTTTAAAGTTCAATTAAAGTGAAAGGTTAAATAAAGGATAACATAAAAAAAAAAGAGTGGAACATAAACCCCCCCGCCCCCCTCCCCCCCCCC
>ML790946.1:10147-51734 GCA_009831015.1 Picea engelmannii
AAACATATTAAAAAAGAAGATGTAAAAATAAATTGTATTGGATTATTAAAGGAGGAATTAAAAGTTTTATTGAATAAAGAAAAAAAGGGTACAGTTAAGTAAGTTTCAAATCAAAATTAAAAAAAAAAGAAAAAATAAGGGCAAATTCGAAGTATTTAGAAGAAACTACAAGAAGTGAAAAAAGGGGGGAGAGAAAGGAATTTTTTATTATTTTTAAGGAAGTCATTGAAGAACAAGGTATTCGTAAAATATCGAAGAAAGCCAAATTCTAAAATGACGAAAGGAAGATTTACTTATGAAGGTTGTCCAACCGTATGTTGCGGGTTTTCGACATTAAAAGGAAATATTCAAGGAAGAGAGGTAAACATTGTTATTAGCTTGGACTATAATGCAAATTACATGAATATTGATTTGGAAAATCAATTATTAATTCCAGAGACAAATATAATTAGAAAGGAAGATTATTTTCGAATTAAGGAGTTACAAGTGACGATTGATGAATACGAGTATATATCTCAATTCTATGTTACAACTATGTATCAAGAAGAAGTTGACATCGTCATCGGATTACCTTGGTTTAAAAGTCTAGGTACCTTCATACTAAACATGGAGAAAAAGTTTGTGACATTCCCCTATAAGGAGAAAATGATAACATTACAAGACACCACATCGAAGCCAGGTTTCGTAACACCAGAAGACTTTAACGATATCTCAGAAGTGATACTTCAAGAAAATAAAAAAGTAATGCAAAGAACACAAAAATAATTTGACGAAGTTATCAAGGATAAAAGCAAAGAAATTTCTCGTTTAAAAGAACACAATAAAAAACTACTTACACAGATCAAGAAGTCAAAGGTTCGAAAAAAATGTGTTCAAAATTTGGAACAAGAGAATCAAGAACTCGAGAAGAACCTATCAGAAAAAAATGAAGAAAATTCTCGTTCGAAAAGCCTCAATCACGAGCTATTAGAACAAACCAGAAAATTGAAAGAAGAGATACTTGAAAATCCAAACATTAAAGCTCAAGAAGATGCCAATCCAGTTGAAGAAAAAACATATAGGGATGTTGGAGTACAAACGATGGAAAATCCAGGATGAGAAGGGCTAACTTATCATCTGAAAGATATTGATACTAGCTCAAGTAAATCTCATGATAATCATTCATCGTGGAAGTGCAACATTTTGCAAAAGATTGAATTAGGATGGTCTGACCCTTTCACAATTCGATAGTTCTGCTCAACTCTTTGTCACTCATATCATTCAATCTTGACAACACCAAAAACAGAGAGTCATGCGAAGTCATTGCAAGCCAAAACGAATAAGTAAGCCTCTCCATAAACATGCTTCGAGGACAAAGCATTTCTAAGAGGAAGGAAATGTAACAAATATATATATATATATGTGTGTGTGTGTGTGTGTGTGTAAATATAAATAAATATAAATAAGTAATAAGTAATTATTAATTATGAAGAGACATGACATATGAAAGGTCATGTCTCTTATGAAAGGGCACTTTTGTGCGAGATATATATACGATCCCTCATTCCTCATTTGTAATCATCTTATTCATTCTTATACATTTATTATTAAATATAATTACTATCCATAAATGGATTATTGCGTACTATCCTATTTATATTGGATATTTACTTAGTGAACTAGCTTGGTTCACCACAATAATCAATGTCGACTATAACCCCTAGCCTTCCAAGCTAACGATGCAGGTTTGATTCCTGCTACCCACTAACAAATATCTGCCTATTATCTATCTATATAGATAGCATAGGTAGATATCAAGTGATTATATAACATAATTTCACGATTAACTCGAAATCAATTTTCCATTTCAATTTGAAATAGATTCCATTCTTTTCCTATCCTAACTCATTGTGAATAAAAAGGTAGATCGGGATAATGTATGCCAAAGAGAGTGAAAAGGAAAAAATGGAAGAGAGAGAGAGAGAGAGCGTCCATTGTCTAATGGATAGGACAAAGGTATTCTAAGCCTTTGGTATAGGTTCAAATCCTATTGGACATAATACTCTTCAATTGTTCTAAATTGTTGTGCAATGTATTGGAACAAATTCTTCAGCTCTTTTTCCTGTTCCGAGTGATCCCACCAAATGATCAAATATTCACTTTTGTTCTTAAAGTACAAAAAGTTCAGTATGTTCCTTAAGATCCCCTTCCAGAAGGGCTTTCACTTCTTCCGTAAATGTACCAGTAGAACGTATAATTTCTCCGAATGAAGGTTTATACTTTATCAAATACTCGCGTAACCAAACGATAAATTTTCTCACCTATGCTATCTCTAATATATCCAGGTATCCATTCATTCCAGTATAAATAGTAGCTATTTTTTATTATACTTTCAAAGGAGCCGACTAAGATTGTTTGAGCAACTCACATAATCGTTGATCCCTTGCCAACTGATCTTGAGTAGCTTTATCAAGATCAGAACCAAATTGTGCAAAAGCTTCCAACTCTGCAAATTGAGCTAACTCTAATTTCAATTTTCCAGCTACCTTTTTTATATATTTTATCTGAGTCACAGATCCTACTCTAGATACAGAAATACCCACATTAATAACAGGTCGGATCCCGACATTGAATAGATCGGTCGATGAAAATATTTGTCCATCAGTGATGGAAATTGCATTAGTGGGAATATAAGCTCAAACATCTCCAACTTGAGTCTCAACTATTGCTAGAGAAGTAACACTCCCCTTACCTAACTGGGAACATAATTTAGCTGCTCTTTCCGAGAGACAGGAATGAAAATATAAAACATCTCCCGGATAAGCTTCTCGACCAGGTGGTGTTCTTAATAGAAGAGCCATTTGTCGATAAGCTTGTGCATGTTTGGAGAGATCATCATAAATTATTAAGGTATGTTGTTTCTTATACATGAAGTATTCAACCAACGCTTCCCCTGTATAAGGAGCGAGATATTGTAATGTAGCGGGAGAATTCGCAGTTTTCGCTACCAAAATGGTATATTCCATTGCGTCACGTTCTCAGAATGTATTAACTACCTGAGCCACAAAAGAAGATTTTTGACCAATTGCTACATAGACACATATGACATTTTGAATCTTTTGATTAGGAATAGTATCTGTAGCTACTACTGTCTTGCCGGTCTGTCTGTCCCCAATAATTAATTCTCACTAACCATGTCCTATAGGAATCATATAATCAATATAAATAAGCTCCGTTTGAAGGGGTTCATATACGAAATGTCTTGATATAATACCTGGAGCAGGAGATTCAATCAGTTGAAATTCGGAAGCTAAAATTTAACCCTTGCCATCAATGGGTTGGGCTAGAGCATTTACAACACGACCCAAATAAACATCACTTACTGGTATCTGAGGAATTTTTCCCGTTGCTCTCACGAAACTGCCTTCTTGTATCATCAAGCCATCGCCCATTAATACAACTCCAACATTATCCGATCCCAAATTTAGGGTAATGCCTATTGTACCATCTCCAAATTCAACTAATTCCCCTGCCATTACTTCATCAAGACCATGAATACGAGCAATTCCATCTCCTACTTGAAGTACGGTGCCATTATTACCAACTCTTACTTCGTTGTTATATTGTTTGATCTGTTTCCGTATAATACTACTAATTTCATACAGTCAAATATTTCCCATTAGCATTTATTAATTTCTGTTGAGAAATAGGACCTATGAAAAGTAATCACTTGTGTTCATCATGGTTCTAAGTAGGCCAATATTGTGATCGATTGCACGTAAATGTAACTCAGTACTCAAATGACTATTCAAATTTCCTATATCTCTTCGTAGAGCTTGGCGAGAAACTTGTTGTCGGGTCTGGTCAATTGCTCTTTACTGTTCGGAGTAAACCGTCTCATTCTTGGGATCCTGTAATTGTTCCAAATTCTCATAAGTAGCATTGATGCGATCCTCTTTCTCTTGTTCTATTTGGGAGTCTCCATTTACCCAGATTTTTCCTGCTATCATTTCCACTTCCCTTAAGCGAGCCCGAGATTTCTCGAGTTGATCGATAACTCCTTTACATAGTTCTTCTGAATTCCGAATAGTATTCAATATTTTCTATTTACGATTATATAATAGATTACTTAATGAAAGTAGATTATTTATTTACAAAGGAAATGGATTAATTACTTCTTGGGAGAGATTTTTATTAAAGTGGAATATGTTACTTCAGGGGAGTCATTTTGAGTTCACTAGATCCATGACATTTAATAAGAAATATGACCACCAATCCAGGTGTAAGCTATTTAAGAGGAATCGTTGGAATGAGAGACATTTTTTAGTGAGAAAAGTCTACATGAAATAGTGGAGTCAACACAGTGGAGTCGCCAGGTGCAAATGCAATCTTCAATGGTTCTGATATCTGATGCACCTTCAGAATCAGAAGCTTGTTGTCGTTCTACCTAGGGAAAAGTATTCAATTCGTTCCTTGGAAATGGCGCCATAAATGTTAGCACTAAAAAAACCCCTCCGATTGCAGAGAAGGTAAGCCCAATACCCATCAGGTTATATGTCACAATGAATAAATTCTAAGAGGTCAAATGGGCACAAACTCAAGAGAATATCGTTTTAACTCAGAAAACTTGACCAATGTGCACAAGCAGATGAGGTCTTGATCAACTCCAGTCAGTAAGTTGTAGTAAGGGTGAGTTGGAGTAAGAACTAGAGAGAAGAATGTAGAGGTCTTCTATGGACATTCAGTCTTCCAGCAACCTAAGGAGGAACAACTCAGAAAGCAAGATCCTCTTGGATTCAAATTTTCAGAAAAGGCTGGAGAATGTTACAACAAAACTACAATCAAACCTACATTACAATGCAACCATAACAATCCATGTGAATATTTCAATCATGGACACTCCAGAATTAGAGGTAAACAAGACGGAAAAGAAGTTGGCTTAGATTAAACCAAAAGTCTCAAATCCTGTTACATAACCAAAAAACCAGAAGATTCATCAAAATTTTACAATACAGGAGCCTAGCTCAACCATCGACCATTAAAAAATATCAAAATGACTCCTATATACTCAAAAAATATTCGCCACTACTAGCAGAGGCGTGCTCGAGCTTCTCGTCTAATGCCATATGTGTCTTCTCCGTCATACTGCGCATGCCTTCCCCTGTCAGAGGAAAGCTCTGCTCTGCCAATCCTTTCTGGCTTTCCATTTAAGTGATGAGACCAAGTCTCAACTGCCACCTCACTTTCATGAACTGTATGCATTGGGATTAGGACGGGGCTGAGTCGACTTGGCACCTAGAAAACGTGGCGGCCTCTTTTTGTGGCCAACACCGACGTTTCGACCCCTAGCGTAGCTCACGTGAACTATGCACCTTTACCCGCATGTGACCCTGGGTCATGACCCGACGCTTATATCCACAGGTGCTCCAGGAGTTCACCCTTCGGGAATCCTCATATCACTTGACAACAGAATCCCCGACTCTCGATTTGATGAAATCACCCTACTTGGATCAACAGTCGGGCTTTCTTTCCATCTGACGATCGAGGCTCCTCGCGATGGGAGCCAACCTCTCCACATGACCTCAGGCTACACCCTTGGGCCCACTCTCGAGTGCTTCACGAATTCAGGCTTCAGGTGCACTAATGTGAGCCACTCCTGACTCCCATGATTCCCAAACTCTTGAATTGGAGCTTAGCGAGCTCTAGCTCCCCTCTGATATGTGCGCGCCTTAGCAAAACGTGCCCCAACTTTGGATGACACACATTTGTCGGTTTTTAAGCCCGATTCTTTCACATTTTGTCACCCAAGGGCCAAATCCAAAGGAAAAACATCCCCCTGCAAGAATATGTGATAACATGTCAGATAAGCACTAGAAATGATAGCGTATTCATGATTCTAATAGAAGAACAGACTGCCAAAGAAGGTTGAAGACCCAATAGCATAAGCCACAAACAGTCACTATGTCTAGCAGTTGTGTGAGACAAAAAGGAGCCATGCTACCTATCATAATTGTTCAAGACTGCCAGGGTAAAAAAAATACTCCTCCAAGTGCTGATAACGTGCTGCACAAGAGATCATAAATCAAATGCGTTGGGTGGGCAGTGAGAATCTCTGACCCTATTCTCCTGTTCTTTCCCACTTGTCCGGATGATCATAATCAATATCGTAAGTATTCAGGGTCAGTCCAGAACTTGCCAGGGCCAGGGATAATAAGGTGCTTTAGGGTCCAGAATAATCAAGAGGGAGAGCTCACCAGCTTAGGAACCAATTTTGTTTAAGAAAGCCAATTATATAATGGAATTAATGGATGCACGAAAGAAATGCATAGGCCCACATATTACAAGTGTGAAATAATGGAACATGGAACTAAGACATAATACAACTTCTAGTAGGACTAGTGTTTTAGGCCTACCCACATATTACAAGTTGAAGAAAGAGGCCCAGAAGTAGATTCCCAGTGTGAAAGAAATTGTTAGAAAATAGAAGAGAAGAAAAGTGATTGATCTCGACAACATTTTATTCATACATCCATCAAGTCGATGGGATCATTGAGGTCAAAGAAACCCAAATGAATCTAGAATTTATTGAGCAACTCATTGTTCTAACTCTGATGGTTGTATCGGACCCATTAGTCATTATTTTATTAGTAGTTCACAAAGGTAATCTATAATTACAATGAGCCATCGCCGGGGATGAAATACTATTTACCCAAGTATTTCATCTCCGACGATGGAGATTCATGTAATGATGAAAATGAGGTAATAATTGATAGAAACTTTCAATAGAGGTTGATAACTCCTCATCTTCCTATCGGTTAGACAAAATATTGATCCGTATGTTACAATTGGATCATGGCGGGTATAGTTTAGTGGTAAAAGTGTGATTCATTACATTATCAACTCAAATAGTTGAAGGGTCTTTTACATGGATCTTTGATCTATCTAAATCTCTATTTCCAAATAGGTGAAAAACCTCCCCTATGAATGCCATGGTTCAGGAATAACATACCTTCTCGTAATCTGGGTCTGAAATGATGAAAGAGAAACACATTTTTGGTTCCAAGATAGCGACACAAAATATTTTCAAGGTTAGAGAAATAACATATCTATGGAGATCCAAAGATATTTTTTCATCGTGACTAAAAATTCAACTTATGGAAGGATCCAGGTTGAAGTCGAATATCTATAGAATGATGAATTTGGTTTATTAGGTTATTAACATTTCGTTTGAGCTCGGTGGAATTTGTTCTCCTAGGAATCATAATGAGTAGAAATAGGGAACAAAGTAACTAGAAAGATTTGTGATTATTTAAAAAATTTCAAATTTATCTTTCTACAGGGTTCATCTATAAAGTGAGTAAGTATTCTACGGTTCGGGCCCTTCTCTGAAAAAAAAAAAGAGAGAAGAGGAGAAAAGAGAATAAACCAACGCAGATGCTATGGGTACGATAAGAAATTAGGGTTTTATTAGAAAAGAGAGAAAAAAAATAAAGAAGAGAAAGAATTGAAATCTCCTTTCACAAATATTTGATATAAATACTCCGCTTCTTCCCTCATACCACTCTCTATCCCCCATGAAGGAGCCGAATGACATGAAATTATCATGTTCGGTTCTGGATTAGAGGCATTGAATAATCAATGTCGACTATAACCCCTAGCCTTCCAAGCTAATGATGTGGGTTCGATTCTCGCTACCCGCTAACAAATATCTACCTATTATCTATCTATATAGATAGAATATGTAGATATCAAGTGATTATATAACATAATTTCACGATTCACTTGAAATCAATTTTCCATTTCAATTTGAAATAAATTCCATTCTTTTCCTATGCTAACTCATTGTGAAGAAAAAGGTAGATCAGGATAATGTATACCAAAGAGAGTGAAAAGAAAAAAGGGAAGAGAGAGAGGGAGAGAGCGTCCATTATATAATGCATAGGATAGAAGTATTCTAAACCTTTGGTATAGGTTCAAATCCTATTGGACATAATACTCTTCAATTGTTCTAAATTGTTGTGCAATGTATTGGAACAAATTCTTCAACTCTTTTTCCTGTTCCGAATGATCCCACCAAATGATCAAATATTCCAGGTATCCATTTGTTCTGGTATAAATAGTAGCTATTTGTTATTCTACTTTCAAAGGATCCAACTGAGATTGTTTGAGCAACTCACGTAATCGTTGACCCCTTGCCAACTGATCTTGAGTATCTTTATCAAGATCAGAAGCAAATTGTGCAAAAGCTTCCAACTCTGCAAATTGAGCTAACTCTAATTTCAATTTTCCAGCTACCTTTTTCATATCTTTTATTTGAGCCGTGGATCCTACTCTAGATACAAAAATACCCACATTAATAGCAGGTCGGATCTCGACATTGAATAGATCGACCAATGAAAATATTTGTCCATCTGTAATGGAAATTGCATTAGTGGGAATATAAGTTGAAACATCTCCAGCTTGAGTCTCAACTATTGGTAGAGCAGTAACACTCCCCTCACCTAACTGGGAACTTAATTTAGCTTCTCTTTCTGAGAGACGGGAATGCAAATAGAAAACATCTCCCAAATAATCTTCTTGACCAGGTGGTCTTCTTAATAGAAGAGACATTTGTCGATAAGCTTAAGAAAGTTTGGAGAGATCATCATAAATGATTGATGTATGTTGTTTCTGATACATGAAGTATTCAACCAAAGCTGCCTCTGTATAAGGAGCGAGATATTGTAATGTAGCAGGAGAATCCGCAGTTTCCGCTACCACAATGGTATATTCCATTGTGCCATGTTCTCAGAATGTATTAACTACCTGAGCCAGGGAAGAAGATTTTTGACCAATTGATACATAGACACATAAGACATTTTGACTCTTTTGATTAGGAATAGTATCTATAGTTATTGTTGTCTTACCGGTCTGTCTGTCCCCAATAATTAATTTTCACTGACCACGTCCTATAGGAATCATAGAATCAATAGAAATAAGCCTTGTTTGAAGGGGTTCATATATGAATATCCTTGATATAATACCTGGAGCGGGAGATTCAATCAGTCGAAATTTAGAAGCTGAAATTTGACCCTTTCCTTCAATGGGTTGGGCTAGAGCATTTACAACACGACCCAAATACACATCACTTACTGGTATTTGAGGAATTTTTCCTGTTGCTCTCACGGAACTGCCTTCTTGTATCATCAATCCATCGCCCATTAATACAACTCCAACATTATCCGATCCCAAATTGAGGGTGATGTCTATTGTATCATGTCCAAATTCAACTAATTCCCCTGCCATTACTTCATCAATACCACGAATATGAGCAATGCAATCTCCTACTTGAAGTATGGTGCCAAGATCACCAACTCTTACTTCCTTGTTATATTGTTCGATCTGTTTCTGTATAATACTGCTAATTTCGTCGAGTCAAATATTTCCCATTAGCACTTATTAATTATCTGCTGAGAAATAGGACCTATAACAACTAATCACTTGTGTTCATCATGGTTCTAAGCAGGCCAATATTGTGATCAATTGTACGTAAATGTAACTCAGTATTCAAACGACTATTCAAAGTTCCTATAGCTCTCCGTAAAGCTTGGCGAGAAACTTGTTGTCAGATCTGGTCAATTGCTCTTTGTTGTTCGGAGTAAACCGTCTCATTCTTGGGATCCTCTAATTGTTCCAAATTCTCATAAGCAACATTGTTGAGATCCTCTTTCTCTCGTTCTATTTGGGAGTCTCCATTTAGCCGGATTTCGCCCGCTATCATTTCCACTTCCATTAAGCGAGCCCGAGCTCTCTCGAGATGATTGATAACTCCTTTACATAGTTCTTCTGAATTCTAAATAGTATTTAATATTTTTTGTTTACGGTTATCTAATAGATTACTTAATGAAAGTAGATTATTTATTTCCAAAGGAAATGGATTAATTACTTCTTGGGAGAGCTTTTTATTAAAGTGGATTATATTACTTCAGGGGAATCATTTTGAGTTCACTAGATCCATGACATTTAATAAGAAATATGACCACCAATCCACATGTAAGCTATTTAAGAGGAATCGTTGGAATGAGAGACATTGTTTAGTGAGCAAAGTCGACATGAATTTAGAATATTTTGTATCAATATGAACAAGCAATTTCATCATATCTTTCTGAGCAGGGATAACATAAACACATATGTTTGGAGAAAACATCATAAATAATTTATTTGTGATTACATTAGTTGCTTCATTGCCATGAAAAATAACTTACCGTATATCTCTTTGCTCTCGCTGAGTTGGCTACAAATTTTGGAGAGAGTCTTGGTCAATATCATATGCAGAGGGAAAATGGTGCTCTTACCTTTGTTGTTGGCTTGCATGGTTTTCTTAAATAGCCAGACGATCGGTTTCAAATGGAACGTTTTGACAGTGAAGTAAGGGGAAAACCGTGATATTTTAAGTGATCGAAAGCTTGAGAAAGGGTGACGGGTGCTTTTAACGTTTGGATTCCCCATGGGTGACGGTTCTAAACTAGTTACGCCTCAGTTCATTGAAATAAAATTTCCCAAACTACCAAAACTGTCCACCCAACAAGATAAAATAAGCGACACACAACCAAAAGAAAAATGATCTTTAGGAGGATAGAAATTTTTTGAAGGAGAAATCTCAGAAATAAAATTCAGAGAGAGAGAGAGATTTGGCATAATTTTCAGAGGATAGTATGCTGGGAGTGTTGTGAGGATTGTTTCCTTTCTTTCTTCTTCTACATCTTCAACAAAGATTGACAGAATCACCGGCAACATGAGGTTTTGCACAACAAAGAGGATAAGGGAGGATGAGTTTGATGGCCTTCATAAGGTAAATATTTACTTATTTAGTTTGCAGTAATAAGGCTTGATTTGATTCGACGCTAATCAATTTTACTATGAAGGTTCTCTCCTTTCAATTCGCCACCATGGCTCCATTCCTTCTTGGCTCAACTTTCTTTTTCTTCTTCATGCTTGGTCTTTCTATTGTACATGGTGTCTAGGAGGGCTAAAAACCATATACCTGGCCCTACTCTATGCAAAGACTTGCAGATTTTGAAGATTATGAATTTATATGAAGAGTCTTTTAATGAAAATCATTTCCTCCTCGCTCGACATTATCTCCTGATTTTTCTTTAAAGTCCTTAGTTTTTCTCATCTCTATTTTGCATTTCGATTTCAGAATAAGAAAAAATAAAAATAAAATAAAAAAGAAAAAAGGACAACACAAAATAATTTATTTTGGTTATAATTATGAGTATAAAATTTTAGTTTGTTAATGTGCATAAACCTTTTCTTTTTGGTTATTTTACTATTTTAATTTTATTACTTTTTAACTTATAAAAACAAAAAAAATTAAAAATGTTATATCATAAAACGTTACTATATTCTTCAAGCTAGTGTTATGTAAAAAGTAGGTTCTCTTTAAATTAATTCAATTGTTTTAATTAGATTTTAGTTAGCCTTCAAACAAACATTTTGTTGGACAACTGAGAGGGGGGGGTGAATCAGTTGTTACCGTGGTTAAACAATTATGCTTCTTTTAAACTCTTTGCAGAAACATTGAATGATGACCGCAATAAGGAAATAAACAATGGCACATTCAGCATCAGTCACATATATGAGAAACACAGAGACATATATTTCCCGAGGAAACCCATACAGGGTAAAAACCTCTTTTTCTTTATATGATAAGTAATAGTTACATTCTTTACATTATCATACATATGAGCACCAACTCATAATGAGGCTACAACCTCAGTTTTGTAAGATGGTACTTGCTGAGAGCACCAACTCTCTGTTTTCTCTAGCACCCACTAGAAGGAAGCACCGACTCCCTGGTTTCTCTAGCACCAGCTAGAAGGAAGCACCAACTCCCTGGTTTCTCTAGCACCAACTAGAAGGAAGCACCAACTCCTTGGTTTCTCTAGCACCAACTAGAAGGAAGCACCAACTCCTTGAGTGTTTCCAGCACCAACTAGATGGAAGCACCAACTTCCAATCATACATGCAACCAACCTGTATAACATAGAACAATAGTTCTCCCTTGCACCACCCTGCCACCCTGGTTTCTCTGGCTGCAAGCAGATGGAAGCTACAGCTCCCTGTGTTCAAGCACCCACTTGAACTTATGAGGACAACAGTCCTCCCTAGCACCTCCCTTCCACCCTGAAATATAAATATTTTCTACTGAAACTTATTACAGTGATATAATGTTCAACAATGGCTTACCAGACTCATCACTGTTCTGTTGCATTTCGTTGCTCTGTCTGCCTCACTGCCTTTCTACACACATGACTTGCGCTGTCTGTTCTTCTGCTTTTTATGCTCTGTGCGCCATGTCCATTCACTGCATAGTTCCTCTTCTGTTCAATTCAGCTGCTACACTTTCCTCCTTCTTCACGCATGAATCACCTTCAATAACAACAACCACAGAAACTCCAATAGCAACAACAACCACATCTCTTCTCTGTACTGTGTATTTATAGCTTTTGTGCACCTTGTGCATGCAATGCGCGCAATACCTCTGCATACTCACATCGCCCCGATATCCTCCACAACTCGAGTGCTCTGTCTGATCATCATCGTGACTCTTCAGCTTCTTTGGCCGTTTTTCCACTCATTCAGCATCACTGTATGTTATGCTGAGATTCCTTAGCCTCTCTGGCAGTTGAGACTCTTCGTCTTCTCTGTGATAGTCGAGCTCACCTTCTATGTTCCAGTTGCAGGCTTCAATGCTCATCCAACTGTCAATCGCCTCCATGAGCATCTTCATCCCTCTTGAAGATTCCCAGAGACTCTTCATCTCCTCTATTAATCACCTTGAAGTGTCTTAGAGTCCTCTGGTAGAAACCATCAGTGGTTTCTGGCAGTTAGACTGTGATGTGCAACAATAGCCCTCCGATATCCTTCAGTTTCATCTGCATCGTTGGATTAGCTCTGAAGGATATTGTCGTGATTTATGCATTTCAAACTTTCGCAATTCAGAGATTTTGCGATGAGGAATCTTGACTCTTCATGTTGCGAGCTCCGAAAAGGAGCTTGGCTGCTCTAGCTCCCTCCTCTACATGACCACAGGCGGTGACCTCCGGTTACATCGACAATTCACCTTTTCGGTATTTCGACATTCATATGATCCAGTGTCTCAACATTCCCAGATGCGATTCCTGAAATTCTGAGGTGGAGCTTATCTGCACTAGGTCCTTCCTCCACGTGACCACACGCGGTGACCACAGGTTGTAGTAAAAGGCACTACGAACTTATGATCTTCATCGACCCTGATCAACGGTCCATGATATCGATGAATCAACGGTCCAGATCTCATCATGAATTCGCATCTCACTGTTCCTTAGATGGAGATTCTCGTTACTCCAAGTCACGATAGGCGAGACTCTGAGATGGATCTCAGATCAATGGTCCAGGCTTTTGATGTATTGACAGTCCAGATCTCATCGTGAATTCGCATCTCGCGGTTCCTTAGATGGAGGTTCTTGTCACTCCAAGTTGCGATAGGCGAAGCTCCGAGATGGAGCTTAGATCAACGGTCCAGAACCCTTGGTGATCTGATGGTCCAGATCTTATCGTGAGTTCGTGTCTCGCGATTCCTGTGATGGAGGTTCTCGTCACTCCAAGTCATGATAGGCGAGACTCCGAGATGGAGTCGGATCAACGGTCCAGATCAAACCTCGATCTGACGGCTGAGATTGTTTCAAGATTTTGCATATCACGAATTCGAGAGGTTAGGGAACCCCGTTCCTTTGACTTTCCAGTCAGCAACATGACGATCTTTCGCCACGTGTCCTATGGATCCAATGGTTCAGATCTTGTTGTGATTTCGAAACTTCACAGGCCTTCTTCATGCTTGATCAACGGTCCACAATCCTTGGTGATCTGACAGTCAAGATCTTTTCGCGATTTCACATTTCACGATTTCGACATTCCCGTGGTATTGTTTCTTGCCTCTCCAAGTTGCGATTCGTGAAACCCCGAAATGGATTCTTTGACATGCTCTGATCTTTCGCCACGCATCCTCTTGATCCAATGGTCCACAACTGTCCTTTCTGACGTGGTCTTCCATATTCACCTCCTGGATCTGATGGCCCAGATCACACCTTGATCCAACGACTAGGATCATTTCACCACTTCGCGATTTCACATTCTTGATGTGTAAGTTCTCGACACCTTCAAGTCCCGATCTACGAAACTCTAAAATGGATTCAGACCAACATATTTCGGTATTTCTCACTTCGCCTCTTCTGCATTTTAATGAACGTGCAGGTTCTCCCTGATCCAACGATGGTCGGATCTTACGCTCAGATCTGACGGTCATCAGGGATTCTGAATTCATATCTGATGGTCATCAGGGATTCTGAATAAGATCCAACGTTCACTGTTGATCCTCCTCTTCCATTATCACTGCGCTATTGATCATGCTGATCTTCGCCATCGCTGTTCTTTCCATAAATGATAAGCTCACTCCCAATTGTAAACCTTCCAACAATCCTCTGCACTATCTCTTCTGAACTTATCGAGCTTGCTCTGCAGCGTCTTCCTAAAATACTTTTGATACTTCTTCTTGTACTCATGTCATCTTCGCTGTTGTACTTTCCATCAATGACAAGCATACGATGCTTGTTAAACATTTGCCAACACATTTGTTAATAAGTTTTCTTTAAATTAATTCATTTGTTTTAATTAGCTTTTAGTTAGCTTGGCCTTAGTTACTTTTTTTTTTTTATCAAAGCACGACCTTTTCTATTTTCAGTGCATTTCCTTTATTGAATTTAATTTTTCCACTACAAATGTATAAAAGTTCACATGGAAGTTATTAAAATTGTAAATAACATTAAAATCATAAAATCACATAAAAGTTAAATATCGCTAAAAGGAAAAACTACAGGGCAAAGGGATCTATGCTTGGACTATAGGTTAGGAAAAATTTGACTTAACGTTCAATGCACATTCTTGTCTGGGGATTTAAGCCTAGGGTGATATTCCCACTTCTTCCCACCTAGCCCCACGAGAGGTTGAAAATTTTGACGCTAGAGACTCCTTAGTCTTTTGGCGTCAACATAGCTGACCCGATACATGATATTTTAGACCTGTAACTCTTCGTTAGCCTCAACAACTTCGTACTAGCATCCTCCCCAAATTTTACTTAGCCTTGTGGGACTAAGAGTGGTCAGATAGAGGGGCCTCATGGGACAAGGGTTGTACAACTCATGGGGGTGCCTCGTGGGACACCAACAGTCTGACCTACGGGGGTCAACCAAACTAGGGTTTCTCGTAAACCCTGTATCTCCTATGAAATCTTGAAACTTTCTCCTTCATACTTCCTTCACAGCCTTAGACTTGCTACCTCAGATTCACCAAATAGATCAAGTGTGCTAACATAGAAGATATTCAATAAAATTGCGTGTATAAGAATGAGAAGCTTCTTGAAGTGTATTTATACCTTTCCATGTGACTTTTTCCCTTAACTTAAGGTCCAACCTATAATTTCTTCTTATAACCACTTTAGCCTTTAATAAATGACTTGTAACTTCCTTTTGTAACCGTTTAGGGGCTTCTTAACCATTCTTCGGGGCTTCCAACTTCATGACCTTATAACTCCTCAACCTTGAGGAACTACACAATGAACCACCTACCGTAGAAAATGGCACGACGAGGACCATCCATATATGAGTGTGTTACCTACATTTACACTTTCCTTAATTTTATTATTCCTTAAACAACTTTGGGATTCATGACCACATCTTTGGGGATTCTCAATCACTTAATTACTTAGCCATTATTTAGGGTTTCTTGTAGACTTATTCTAAGCATCTTCCCGGGAGAGCCATGCTTAAATGTATTCCATAAGGGGACCACTTTGGAGACTTCTCCAAATATACCCATCACATCTGTTGACATCAATGATAATCCCTTATGTTGACATCAATGAAAACCAATTGTCCAACAACATCAATGACAACCAACTATCCAAAAATCTCCCTCTTTAGCATTGATGGCAACACTCATGCTCCAACACTCATGTTTCACCTCTGACCAATGCTCCTTAACATTATCTCCTCATGTTTATCTCCCCCTTTGACATCAGTGGAAAAGGGTATCTCCCTTTGGAGCTGCTCCCCTTGTATTCATGCTTCTGATCTTTTTCTTCTAATCCTTCTCTTTCTTCCTCTTTGAGATCATAGGAAAAAGGGTAACTCCCCCTGTCGATATGTCTCCCCCTATCTTCATGCTACTAATCTGGTCTCTCTCTCTCATAATTTCTCTCCCCTTGACTTCTCTGTAAGATGTCGTGTAGATCAATTTGGGGCTTCATGTACTTGTTTTCTATCCTCACTTCCGGTGCTCTTTTTCCATTGGTGCTTCCTCTTGTAATTCACTGACATATATATTAACAAATTCAAAAATTACTCGACTTCAAATTTTCATGGCTTGTCAAGTTCACATCAATGACCATGCTTTTCAACAATTTTTCTTTGATGGTATGGCTTATGCTAACAATTTCTCTTCCCCTATTCTATTGTGCCTTTCATTGTTCACCTTTCCATGACTAATCAATTCCATCTGTCAATATGCTTTCATCCATTGTTATGCATATACTCTGATTTATGTATTTTGTACTCTCTACTAAATGTCTCATGAATTCATTTATGTCCATATGTCATACAATTGTTCATGAATATCCTACTCAATTGTATACAATGTTGACCCATATGCTAATTTTACCATTCTGAATACCTCTTTGAATCTTCTGCAACTAATCACTACATATTCCTTCTTTTCAAGCTGTTTGTTCAATATGCAAATCATACTCTACATGTCTGCAAAAATATGTATTGAATATGTCCCTGCCTATATAATCATGAATCTCTGCATGAAAAGTGTGCCACTGATATTCTTCATAATTTTTAATTGATACCTACATGGGAATGTGTTCTAGAAGCTGCTCTTCAAACAATCAATCTCTCACAAGACATTCTGCACTTCTGTCATTAAATCATTCTGAAATTTCCTTTCCATAATATGTAAACACTTCAGACTGCTCTAAAGATAGTTCTTTGATCCATAGAGTTGTTGCTCAGACTCCCCCTATTCAATATTCATATTTACTAGGATTCTCCAATCTGAATGGCTCAGAAAGGCGGAGGAAGTTGCCCTAATGCAGAGGAATCTTCATCTTCATAATGTTTTTGAATTTTGGCATCTTCTTCTTTATCATCTTCCTGAATTCTGACATCCTTTTCATCATGATTTTGCGTTGTTTCAAATCTTGTGAGTACGATCTCTGGGACATGGTTTTCATTCACCTATTCTACAGTCACATACGCATTTCTTGATTAGACCATTTCTTCCATAAGCTTTGCAATCTACAACTTTATGTCTAAAGTTATTACAATTAAAACACTGATCATAAAAGAAATTTTTATACTTAGAGGTGGGTGATATTCTTTGTGTTGTAGTCCTTCTGAACTCATGCGTTGGATGATCATGATCTTCTTTCATGTTGTTTCCTTCTCAATGATGAAGCTTCTTTGATACTTGAAGGGTCTTCTTTGATATGTGTCTCTTCTATAACTTTCTTCTTGAGTCTTCTTCATTTCTGGAATGTTCTCCTTTGCGGGCTCACATGCTTCCTTCTTGGTAGAGTCTTTGATTACTTCTTCATAACTCTTAGCCTTCTCTTCATTCTTCCTTTCTAGTAACCTATAACATTTCCCTTCAACTTTATTTTCTGATGATGTGGAGCTTTCTCTCTCTTCGGTGTTCTTGCTAATCTTGACAACTTTAAATCTTAATGTAACAAATTCTTCTTCAAGCTTCTCACACTCATTTGATTTCTTTATCATCTGGATCTGTATTACTTCTTACTTTCTCTTTGCTTCTTCAAGTTGGGTATTCAAGGAGAGAATTTATTCTTCAAGTATTCTTTCTTGTTGACTAAATTCTAATTCAAGCTTTTTTAATACTAAGATATTTCCTTGATATGGATAGTCATAATATTTTCTCTCTTTTCTACTTCATTTCTTTGTGCTAATATTTCAACTTCCAGTAACTGCTTTTCTTCCAACTGACTTTTGCATGCTTCTTCAATCCCTCTCACTCCTCTAATTGGAATTTTAGGTTTCTAATCATATGTTGGACTTCTTCAAGGTTGGTATTTTGAGACCCCTTCTTTAGCTCAATCAATTCTTCCTTGAGTGACTTGTTATTCTTTATTTATTTCATCAGATCATCTAATTCATTGATTAATTCTGCTTCAAGTTTTACTATTCCTTCTTCACAATCTTCTTCTTTTGAATCTGTCTGACATGAAGAACATTTTTCTTCTCGTTCGACTTCAACATCTTCTTTATTTTGATTAGCATGCTCTTTCTTTGTGATAGAATGGGATTCCTTAAAGTATATATAATTTAGCTTATCCCAAAGCTCTTTGGTTGATGAACATTTTCCCACTTTATCTTTTACCAGATCTGGTAATCCTTCCAAGATGAAATCCATTGTTATTTTGTTGTTTTTCTTCAATTCCTTGCTGGCTGCAGTCTTTGGTTTCTTTGAACCTGTGTATCCTGTAACAACTGAGTACCAAACATAATACCCTTGTGCTCCTAGAAATGTTTTCATCCTGTTTTCCCACATCTCGTATCTCAGACCATTCTGACCATCAAACTATGGTACTCTAATCTCAACGTACTCCATGATGTTCCTTCCAGTGGTTAGTCTATTTTATTGAAGGACCTTCTCTGATGCCAATTGTNNNNTGAATTAATATGCACACTTTTTCCACTTTCAATCACAATATAAAATTCAACTTTATCAACAGTATATCAATTATTATTACATCCAGTATATCATGACCATATAAACATAAGCAATACAACTCAACAATATCACATCAGATACACAATACACCAAAATTTACGTGGAAACCCAAATGGGAGAAAACCACAAAACGATTTCTTATATATATCAATAATACATTCATAGGAATAACCAACTTCCAAATTCTCCAGCACCAACTGGAAGGAGGCACCAACCCGCTGATTTACAGGCACCAACTTGAAGGAAGCTACAACTCCCTAAATTCTCTAGCTACAACTAGAAGGAGGCTCGAACCCCCTAGTTTACATGCTCTAACATGAAGGAAGATCCAACTCCATGTATTATCTAGATCAAATAATAAGGAGGCTACAACCCCTTGATTTACAGGCACCAACCTAAAGGAAACTCCAACTCCCTGAGTTCTTTGGCACCAACCAGAAGGAGGCTACAACCCCCTTTCCTTTCCCGATCATGTCACCCTAAAATATAAGTGTAGACTAACTGTCAGTACCAATGATTAATCTATAATTGCCACTATCATCAACCAACCTGTCACTATCACCATCACTATCACTGTCTTTGTCACTGATTAACCAACTATAACCAAATCCACTCACATGGATACCAAAACCATCACCATACCATGTACATCAACCATGTACCAGAACATGTACCATACCATGTACATCAACCATGTACTAGAACTTGTACCATACCATCTACATCAACGATGTACCTCAAACATGTACCGTAGCATGCATCAGCCATGTACCAAACTTGTACCATACCATGTACCAAGATCACCAAGAAGTGCCTCTATCAATGTACCATATCATCATCAACTTCTGAACCATAACATCACCAAGATGTACTATATTCACCAATAATGTACCATAAGATATGCCAAGTGTAGGCATCATAACATAAATGATCAACCATATACCATGTACCATGTACCAAGCATCAACTATGTACCAAATGATGCACCTTAACCAAGAACCAAAGAATGCGCCCCATACATATGCCACCATATACCAAGTGTATACCTCCATGTACCATGTACCATGTACCAAGCATCAACTATGTACCAAATGATGTGCCTCAACCAAGCACCAAAGGATGTGCCCCATACATATGCCACCATATACCAAGTGTATACCTCACTACTAGGATTGCTAAACGACTAACAATTTGGACTTCACAAAGCATCTTCCCATGAGGGATTTCACCATAAGGGGACCACTTTGGAGTTCATCCATTTGGTACTTCCTATCAACCATGACAAGACATCAACAACCAACCTTTACATCAACCCATCTATACATCAATCCATATGGAACATCAACCCATGACAACACATCACTATGACACCTCATGACATTATCCCTTTGACATCAATTACATCCATGATCATTATGATCCAACAATAAATACATAAAACCATACATCAATGATACTATGACAAGACATCAACCCTTTGACATCAATGACAACATGATACAACAAAAACATCCAACACATGTACCTCAAACATGTGTCATCGCCTCATTAAGAAGTGTCTCAAACATGCATCAATATCACCAAGAAATGTACATCGTACATGTACTAGAAATATGCCTCACACCATGCACATAATATGTGCCTCAAGCATGTACCAATGTCTCAACAAGATACCAAAGACATGCCTCAAGCATGTACCATAACATCACCAACATATAACCCTAAAAAAATGCATATAGACATACCTTTAAGCCTGTATTTAACCTGATATATAATAGTTTAGGCCTGTAACTCTTCCTCAGCCTCAAAAACCTGGTACTAGCATCCTCCCAAAATTTTCCTTAGCCTCATGGGACTAAGAGCGGTCAATTAGCGGGGCCTCACAGGACGAGGGTCGTACAACCCGCGAGGGTGCCTCACGAGATACCAATAGTCTGACCTGCAGGGGTCAGTCAAACTATGGTTTCTTAGAAAGCCTCGCTATCCTTTGCAATCCCGAAACTTTCACCTTCGCACTTCCTTCATTGCCTCAAACTTGCTACCTCAGATTCGCCAAATAGATCAAGTATGCTCACATAGAATATATTCAATAAAGTTATGTGTATAAGAATGAGAGGTTTCTTGAAGTGTATTTATACCTTTCCATGTGACTTATTTCCTTAACTTAAGGGCCAACCTATACTTTCTTGTTATAACCAATTTACCCTTTAATTAATGACTTATAACTTCTTGTTGTAACCATTTAGTGGCTTCTTAACCATTCTTTAGGGCTTCCAACTTCATGAACTCATAACTCCTCGATAGTGAGGAACTACATGACGTGCCACTTGCCATAGGAAATGACATGGTGAGGACCATCCATCTATGAGTGTGTTACATACATTTACACTATCCTTCATGTACTTATTCCTCAAACAACTTCAGCCTTCATGAACACACCTATAGGGATTCTCAATCACTTAACAACATAGCCATTTTTCCAGGGTTTCTTGTAGACTTCTTCAAAGTATCTTCCTGTGAGAGCCATGCTTAAAGTTACGCTATAAGGGGACCACTTTGGAGACTTGTCCAAATATACCCATCACATTTGTTGACATCTATGACAACCACTTCTGTTGACATCATTGGCAACCAATTGTCCAACAACATCAATGACAACCAACTATCCAACAATACCCCCCTTTGGCATTGATGGAAACACTCATGCTTCAACACCCATGTTTCACCTCTGACCAATGATCCTGAACTTTCTCTCCTCATGTTTCTCTCCCCCTTTAACATCAATGGAAAAGGGTATCTCCCTTTGGGGCTACTCCCCTTGTCTTCATGCTTCTGATATTTCTCTTCTAATATTTCTATTTCTTCCTCTTTGACATCATAAGCAGAAGGGTAACTCCCCCTGTCGATATGTATCCCCCTATCTTTATGCTACTAATCGAGTCTCTCTCTTTGATAATTTCTATCCCCTTGAATTCTCTGCAAGATGTCGTGTAGATTAGTGTGGGGCTTCATGTACTTGCTTTTTGTCCTCTCTTTTGGTTCTCTTTGTCCATTGGTGCTTCCTCTTGTACTTCACTGACATATAAAAAATGCATTCAAAAATTACTCGACTTCAAATTTTCATGGCTTGTCAAGTTCACATCAATGACCATACTTTTAAACAATTTTTCTTTGACGGTATGGATTTTGCTAACAATTTCTCTTGCCCTGTTCTATTGTGCCTTTCACTGCTTTCCTTTCTATGACTAACTGATTCCATATGTCAATATGCTTTCATCCACTGTTATGCATCTACTCTTATTTATGTATTTTGTACTCTCTACTAAATGTCTCATGAATTCATTTATGTCCATATGTCATACAATTGTTCATGAATATGCTACTAAAATATATACAATGTTGACCCATTTGCCAATTTTACCATTCTAAAGACTTCTTTGAATCTTTTGCAATTGATCACTACATTTTCCTGCTTTTCATGTTCTCTGTTCAATATGCAAATCATACTCTACATGTCTGCAATAATATGTACTGAATATGTCATTTATTATACAATCATGAATCTCTGCCTGAAAAGTGTGCCACTGATATTCTTCATAATTGTCAGTTGACACCTGCATGGGAATGTGTTCTGGAAGCTTCTCTTCAAACAATCAATCTGTCAAAAGACATTCTGCACTTCTATCACTAAACCTTTCTGAAATTTCCTTTCCATAATCTGTAAATACTTCAAACTGCTCGAAAGATAGTTATTTGATATGTAGAGGTGCTGCTTAGATCCCCCCTCTTCAATATTCATATTTATTGGGAGTATCCAAGTTGAATGACTCAGAAAGGTGGAGGAATCTGCCCTAATGCAAAGTAATATTCATCTTCATAATCTTCCTTAATTTTGACATCTTCTTCTTTATCAACTTCCTTAATTATGACATCCTTTTCATCATGATTTTGTGTTGTTGCAAATCTTGTGAGTACAATATCCGGGACCTAGTTTTCATTCACCTATTCTTATTTGTCATTTCTTTTCCAAATATTCTTGTATCTGATATCTTCCTTTTTTCTTGTAGATTTGTCTCGATCTTGTACTACTACAAATCCTAAGAGTATAACTTCTGGGTGTTCTTTATTCATTTGTTCTTCCTTTACCTTTTCTTGTTTTCTTTTCCAATTCTTCTTATATCTGATATCAATGTTCTCTTTCATAGAAATATCCATCATTCTTCTACAGTCACGAGCTATGTGTCCATAGTTATGTCATTTGTAATATTCAATATTGTATGGAGTCACATACGCATTTCTTGCTTGACCATTTCTTCCATAATCTTTGCAATCTACAACTTTATGTCCAAAGTTATTACAAGTAAAACAATGACCATAAAAGTAATTTTGATACTTGGAAGTGGGTTATATTCTTTGTTAGTCCTTCTGAACTCATTCCTTGGATGATCACAATCTTCTTTTCTATTGTTTCTTTCACAATGATTAAAGCTTCTTTGATACCTAAAGGGTCTTCTTTGATATTCATCTCTTTTGTAACCTTCTTATTGAGTTTCCTTCAGTTCTGGAATGTTGTCCTTTGCGGTCTTGCATACTTCCTTCTTGGTAGAGTCTTTGATGACTCATGCGTAACTCTTAGCCTTCTCTTCATTCTTCCTTTCTATTAACGTGTAACATTTCCCTTCAAATTTCTTTTTTGATTATATGTGGAGCTTTCTCTCTCTTAAGTGTTCTTGCTAAGCTTGACAACTTTAACTCTTAATGTCACAACTTCTTCTTCAATATTCTCACACTCATTTTCTTTCTTTATCATCTAGATCTGTATTACTTCTTCCTTTCTTTTTGCTTCTTCAAGTTGGTTCTTCAAGGAGACAACTTATTCTTCAAGTCTTTTTTAATCTTTTTGACCGAATTTTTCTTCAACCTTATTTAAGTCCTCAAATCTTTCGTTGAAATGGCTTGTCAAAATTGTTTCTATATTTTCTGCTTCCTTTCTTTGTGATACTATTTCGGCTTCCAATAACTGCTTTTCTTCCAATTGCCTTTTGCATGCTTCTTCAATCCCTCTTGCTTCCTCTAATTGTCCTTTTAGGTTTGTAATCATCTACTAGACTTCTTCAGGTTTGGGAGTTTGAGACCCCTTCTTTAGCTCAATCAATTCTTTCTTGAGTGGTTTGTTCTTCTTTCTTTATTTCATCAGATTGTCTAAAGCACTGATTAATTTTTCTTCAAGATTTACTATACCTTCTTCACAATCTTCTTCTTCTGAATTTGTGTGACATGAAGAGAATTTTTCTTCTCATTCTGCTTTAGCATATTATTTATTCTGATTAGCATGCTCTTTCTTTGTGATAGAATGGTATTCCATAAAGTATAGATAATGTATCTTATCCCAAAGCTCTTTGGTTGATGAACATTTTCCCACTTTATATTTTACCAGATCCGATAATCCTTCCAAGATGAAATCCATTGCTATTTTGTTGTTTCTCTTCGATTCCTTCTTGGCTATAGTCTTTGGTTTATTTGAACCTATGTATCCTGTAACAATTGAGTACCAAACATCATACCCCTATGCTCCTAGAAATGTTTTAATCTTGTTTCTCCACATCTCATAGCTAAGACAATTCTGACCATCAAACTGTGGTNTGAATCGGTAAGAGCACTTTTTCTACTTTCAATCACAATATATAAAATTCAAATTTAGCAACAGTATATCATTTATTATTGCATCTAATATATCATGAGCATATAATCATAAGTAGTACAACTCAACAATATCACATTAGATACACAATACACCATAACTTACGTGGAAAACCAAATGGGAGAAAACCACATAACACTTTCTTATATATATCAAGAATACATTCATAGGAATCACCAACTTCCAAATTATCTAGCACCAACTGAAATGGGGCACCAACCTGAAGGAAACTACAACTCCCTGAATTCCCCAACTACTACTGGAAGGAGGCTCCAATGTGAAGGAAGCTCAAACTCCTTGTATTCTCTGGATCAAACCAGAATGAGGCTACAACCCCTTGATTTACAAGCACCAACCTAAAGGAAGCTCCAACTCCCCGAGTTCTCCACCCCCAACCGAAAGGAGGCTACAACCCCCTTTCCTTGCCCCTTCATGCCGCCCTGAAATATAAGTGTAGACTCATTGTCACTACTAATGATCAACCTATAATTTCCATTATCATCAACCAACTTGTCATTGTCACTGTCACTGTCTCTATCATTGATCAACCAACTTTAACCGGATCCACTCACATAGATACCAAAACCATCAACATACCATGTACATCAAACCTGTACCATATCATGCATCAACTATGTACCAAAATTGTACCATACCATGTACCAAGATCACCAAGAAGTGCCTCTTTCAATGTACCATATCATCATCAACTCATGAACCATAACATCACCAAGATGTATTATCATCACCAATCATGTACCATAAGATATGCCAAGTCTAGGTACCATAACAACTATGATCAACCATATACCACGTACCATGTACCAAGCATCAACTATGTACCAAATGATATGCCTCGACCAAGCACCAAAGAAAGTGCTTCATACATATGCCACCATATACCAAGTGTATACCTCAACCATGTACCAACATAAAAAAATATGTGCCTATAACAACCATGACATATATCAAACCAAATAGAAAGGTACCATAACATCACTTAACCATGTAGCCAAGATGTACCTCAAACCATGTGCTAACATCCATAAACCATGTACCAAGAGATGCCATCAAACATGTGCCATATCACTCATGACATTCCTCAATCATATATCATAAAACAAATAATATTCCAAGTATCCAAGTTGTGCCTCAATGCATATACCAAAACACACAATGTATGTACCTCAAACATGTGCCATCACCTCATCAAGAAGTGCCTCAAACATGCATCAATATCACCAAGAAATGTACCTCATACATGTACCAGAAATAGGCCTCACACCATGCACATAAAATGTGCATCAAGCATGTACCAATCTCTCAACAAGATACCAAGGACATGCCTCAAGCACGCACCATAAAATCACCAACATGTAACCCTCAAAACATTCATATAGACATACCTTTAAGCATGTAGTTGACCCGATACATAAGATTTCAGACTTGTAACTCTTCTTTAGACTTAGAAACCTGGTACTATCATCCTCCCCAAATTTTCCTTAGCCTTGAGGGACTAAGAGTGGTTAACTAGTGGGGCCTCGCAGGACGAGGGTAACATAACCCGTAGGGGTGCCTCGTGGGACACCAGTAGTCTAACTTGCAAGGTTCAACCAAACCATGGTTTCTCAGAAACCCTTGCTCTCCTCTGCAATCCAAAAACTTTCTTCTTCGCACTTCCTTTGTTGCCTCAGACTTTCTACCTCAGATTCACCAAATAGATCAAGTGTGCTCATATAGAAGATATTCAATAAAGTTGCGTGTATAATAATGAGAGGCTTCTTGAAGTATATTTATACTTTTCCATGTGACTTATTTCCTTAACTTAAGGGTCAACATGTACTTTCTTGTTATAAGGAATTTTCACTTTAATTAATGACTTGAAACTTCTTATTGTAACCATTTAGGGGCTTCTTAACCATTCTTTGGGGCTTCCAACTTCATGACCTCATAACTCCTCAATCGCGAGAAACTACGTGACATATCACCTATCATATGAAATGACATGACAAGTACCATCCATCTATGAGTGTGTTACATGCATTTACACTATCCTTCATGTCCTTATTTCTCAAACAAATTTGGGCTTCATGATCATAGCTCTAGGGCTTCTCAATCACTTAACTACTTAGCCATGTTTTTGAGGTTTCTTGTAGACTTCTTCAAAGTGTCTTCTCTTGAGGGCCATGCTTAAAGACATGCCATAAGGGGACCACTTTGGAGACTTCTCCAAATATACCCATCACATATGTTGACATCACTGACAACCACTTATGTTGACATCAATGAAAACCAATTGTACAACAACATCAATGATAAGCAACTATCCAACAACATCAATGAAAACCAACTATCCAACAATCTCCCCCTTTGGCATTGATGACAACACTCATGCTCTAACACTCATGTTTCACCTGTGACCAATGCTCCTAAACTTTCTCTCCTCATGTTTCTCTCCCCCTTTGACATCAATGGAAAAGGGTATCTTTGTTTGGGGCTGCTCCTCTTGTATTCATGCTTTTGATATTTCTCTCGTGATCTTTCTCTTTCTTCTTCTTTGAAATCATAGGAAAAAGGGTAACTCCCCTAGTTGATATGTCTCCCCCTATATTCATGTTGCCAATCTGATCTCTCTCTCTCTCTGACAATTTATCTCCCCTTGACTTCTTTGCAAGATGTCATGTAGATCAATGTGGGGCTTCCTATACTTACGGTGATCTTTGTCCATTGGTGCTTCCTCTTGTAATTCACTGACATATATAAAAAGCATTCAAAAATTACTTGACTTCAAATTTTCATGGCTAGTCAAATTCACATCAATGACCATACTTTTCAACAATTTTTCTTTGACGGTATGGCTTTTGCTGATGATTTCTCTTCCCCTATTTTGTTGTGCCTTTCACTGCTTTCCTTTCTGTGACTAAATGATTCCATCTGTCAATATGCTTTCATCCATTGTTATGCATCTACTATGATTTATGTATTTTGTACTCTATACTAAATTTCTCATGAATTAATTTATGTCGATATGTCATACAATTGTTCATGAATCTGCTACAAAATTCTATACAATGTTGACCCATCTTCTAATATTACCATTTTGAGGACTTCTCATAATCGTCTGCAACTGATCACTACATATCCCCTCTTTTCAAGCTATCTGTTCAATCTGCAAATCATACTCTACATGTCTGCAACAATATGTACTAAATATTTCCTTATGATCCAGATTTATGAGCGGAATGAAATGAATAACAGACTGGATACAATAACACAGAGATAACAACAGATATCTAGTGAACAATAACTTCTATTGAATAAATGAAATAGGCTGAAACTGTAAAACTACAGAACTGACACAACTTGCTCGAATGGTGGTATCTATCTCTTAGAAGAGATGGGGATGCTACGCGCATCTGTCTGAGAAAAATGATTACAATGAGGCTTCAAAGGACTTTTTAACATTATGCATGAATTCCAAACCCTAGACATACAAAAACCTAACCTTAGGAGGTGAAACTCCAAAATTTATGTGGGGCTTGATGGGTAAGTTGGTACCTCAACTTCCTGGTGTCGTAACTTTTGCATACGACCTCCATTTTAGGCACGTGATAGCACGTTGGAAAGGTATTTTTGAGAACTAAAAATTACACCATAAAACTCTAACTTCATCTACAATTTGACTATGGAAAGCCAAACAAACACTGTTTAGAGCCCCAAAATGGCCCTAGAAGTACATAAATATGTATCGACATGAACAATTTCAAACTAAGCCAGTTGAATTAGGTGGGTGGCCACCAATCACCACATGTAATATGTATATGGATTCATCTAACCTTGAAAGTGTAGAACCCACAATTACAAAGAAGTACAGAAGAACGCGTTGAGCTAAAAACTGTCAAGAGGAGCCAGTTGGAATAGGTGGGTGGCCACCGATATCCACCTAGATCAATCCTCCCCCCTTAGGAAGCAATGGTCTCCATTGCATTGAGTTTCCCCATCAGGTGAGGAAACTTCTGTTGAATTTTTCCCCGGGTGAGCCACTTGCCTTGGTGTAGGAGGTGCCCTGCCTTGACAACCTGATAAAGTTGGATCCTTTGCTGGTGAGTGACCTTGACCTGTGTGTCCACTATCTAATCAATGGATGCATGTTCCATGCAGTTAGGGTTGAGCTCTATTGGTGTCAGTTGTTTTGCAATATATGAGGTGTCCAATAAGGGTGGAAAATATGGCCGAAGGAGGTCCACATTGAACATTGGGTGTGAGCCAAGGAAGGGTGGAGTGTTGAGCTCAAAAGAATTTCTACCCACAACCTTGGTGATAGTGTAAGGCCCATAACAAAGTGGGTAGAGCTTTCGATGGGGCCCTGTAATGCTCTCTTTCTGCAAATGTAACTAGACCTTGTCTCCCACCTAAAACTAGTGTGGTACTGTGTGTTGATCATGGCGGTAATTGTACTTAGCATTGGATTTCTACAAAATCTCATGGACTTGTAGGCAGATGTGTTGAATCCGCTCAATGAATTTGGTGGCATTGTCAGCCTCAAACGGAACATGGGAATATTCTACCTGTGTGGTGGAAAGAGGTAACACGACATCAATGGGACCCAAGGGTTGGAATCCCAGCCCCACCTGAAATGGGTTATGGTCAATGGAGCTATGGAGAGCCCTGATGTAGTTGTGTTGAACATAGGGGAGACTCTCATCCCAGGTACGTGAATTCTTAGAGTTGTACATGTGCAGGATGTGCACAATCATCCGATTGACGACCTTTGTTTGGCCATCGGTTTGGGGGTGGAAAGTAGTGGATTTAGTGATCTTGGTGTCCAACGGTGACTAGAGAATCAACCAAAATGTGTTGAGGAGCCTGCAATCTCGATCGACGATGATGGTTTGTGGCATCCGAAAATGGACCCACACTCGTTCAAAGAAGATCTTGGCAGTATCTGCTGCTGTGATGCTCTTCTTGCAGGCTGTTAGGATAGCCATCTTCGAAAACTGATCAACTACCACAAATAAACAATCATTTCCTTGCTTGGTGGATGAAAGGTCAGGCATGTAATCCATTGAGATGGATTCCCAAGGCCTTTTAGGAGTAGGAAGAGGGGTGTATAAGCATTGCTTCTTGATGGATGGCTTGGAAATGGCACAAGTAGTGCAATATTTGATATACTTGCTGGCGTCTTGTCAGAGTTTTGGCTAATAAAAATGTTTCTGTAGAAAAACCACAGTTTTCTCCATGCGAAAATTTCCTGTCATTCGACTGTAGTGAGCCTCCCAGATCATCTTTGCACACTTGCTTACAAGAACACATAGATGGAAAAGCTGACATAACAATATGTCTCGAATGTGAAAATAGGTGACATTCGCGCCTGTACCCAAGAGCTGATAGGTGGTGGCAAAGTTTGGATCTTGCTAATAAAGTTGGGGCCACTCAGATGCCTCATGTCCACTTGAATGGAGCACAGTGGTGAGTGCAGCCATGGGAGGTCGACTGAGGCAGTCAATGACATGATTTGTGCTCCCTGTCTTATGTTTTATGTTGAGATGGAACTGTTGCAGGTAGGTGGACCACTTCTAATGGCGGTTGTTTTGCAACTTCCCCTGTGTCTGTATGAAATGCACATGCTTGTGATCAGTGTGGATGATTGTCTCCTTTCCCATAATATAATGTTTCCATTGACGACATGCTTGTACAATGGAATACACTTCCTTGACATAAGTGGGGTATTTTTGGATAGTATCTGAGAGTGTCTCACTATGGTATGCCATCGAATGACCATGTTGAGTGAGAACTGTGCCTACAACATAGTTTGATGCATCGGTTTCAATCTCAAACGATTATTGTAGATAGAGCAAGGAGAGTACTGGAGATGAGCATAAGCGATGCTTCAGATCATCAAATTCTCATTGTTGTTCCTTCCACCACGTAAAATTTTCCCTTCCACCACCCTTGGTTACTTGCTTGAGGGCCCATCTAATAGGGGAGAATCCCAACATGAACTTTTGGTAGAAGTTGGCTAATTCCAGGAAGCTTCGAAGCTTAGTGAGTGTGGTTGGGGATGGCTAGTCACGGATGAATTGGATATTATTTGGATCAACATGTACCCCATTCTCATCAACAATGTATCCCAAGTATTGGACCATGTTCATGCCAAAGGATCATTTTTCCAAGTTGGCATATAGCTTGTTCTATTGTAGACTACTCAAAATCTGTTGAATATGCTGCATGTGCTCCTCCCAAGTTCTGTTGAAGATGAGGATGCCATCCAAATATACCACCACAAAAGAGTTGGTTAAGGGTCTCAATACATCATCCATCAACCTCATAAAAGTGGTTGGTGCATTTGTTAAGCCAAATGGAATGACCAGTAATTCGAAGAGACCTTCTTTAGATTTGAAAGTTGTCTTCCATACATCAGTTGGTTCAATGGGAACTTGGTGCTAGCCAAACTTTAGATCAATCTTGTTGAAGAACTTTTCCCCCTTAAGTTGGTCAAGAAGGTCATCAATTCTAGGAATTGGGTACTGGTTCCTGACTGTGATTTTGTTTAATGCTCTGTAATCAATGCAGAGTTGCCAGGTGTCGTCTTTCTTCTGCACCAGTACAATCAGGTTTCTGCAAGTGGAGGAACTAGGTATGATGTGCCACTTCTGAAGCATCTCTTGGATCTGATGCTTTATTTCATCATTTTCCATCAACGAGTGACGATAGAATGGTCCATTAGGAATAGGTGCACTGAGGGTTATATCAATTGGATGCTTGACTTGGCAGTGTGTTGGTACCCCAGTGAGTGAGGAGAATATGTCTTTTTACTCTTCCACAATCCCGTCCACTTGGTTATCCTGCAAAGAGAGACTACAAAGGTCATAGATGTGGTGGCGACCTTCTTCTTACTATAAGAATGGATCACAAAGTAGACAAACTTCCCGGTATGTGAAATGACCTTACTGCATTGCTTAGCAAAGATTAAAGAAATAACGGTAGGTGGCGCCACCTCTAGTATCTTGTACAATTGTCTACCCAAAGTAATAATAACACTACGGGGTCTATAATCATACACAACATGTCTCTTCCACAAATATGGTTGTCCCTAGAATAACATCACAAACTTCAAGGGGAAAAATATCACACAATACCTCATATTTGAAGGGCTTGATGCTGTAGGGAAGACGACACTATTGGTTGACATGAAGATATCTTCCTTGGTGAGGGGTTGCGGGTGCGGTGTTGTCAGTAGGTCCAATCGCTTAACAACCTATGTTGATATTATGTTCTTATGACTGCCCCTATAGACAATGAAATGAAGTGGAGTCTCCTTTACCCACATCTTCAAGTGAAAGAGACTTTCCCTTTCCTTTGGTTCTTCTGTCTCACTTGGCTGGTCTTTGGTGGTAGTGACCGTGGCACTGGGTTCAACATCGATAATCATATTCCCTCCTCCTAGATTTTATTTGGAGTCATAATCGGCCTCAGACTAAGAATCTTTCAACTAAGCCATGAGTGACTACCTGGAGTGACATTTGTCGGTGTTGTGCCAAGGGATTTTATGGTATTCACACCATTTTCCCGTGTCCTTCTTTGACTTCTCATTGCCCTTATTGTGTTGTGGCTTGGACTGGTTGTCCTGAGAGTGGCCATCTTTGCTCTATCCCTTATTATGTGGGTTTGTGCCACCTTTTCCTTGCTTCGACTGCGAGGAGTTTGTAGATCCAAACTCTCGACTCTTCTGCTTAAATTTCTACTCGATCTTGATAACATATCTATACGTCGTACCCAATGATGCGATGTCCAGAAACTCCATTTTTGTTTGAATGTATCTATGCAAAAAACCGCGGTATTTGAGCACTATATGTCGTTCAGAGTCTTTGATACCCAATTTGGTGCACAGGGTATGGAAGTTATTTCTAAAATCTGGTATTGTCTGGTCCCTTTCCTGACACAAGGTGGTCCATCTGGTGTACTGGTCCTCGTATCTTCCAACAAGGTAGTATTATTATTTAATGGCATCCTTGGAGGAATCCCATGTGGGGGTGACCAAAAATATTGCAGATTCCTCTATGGCCCTTTGCTCAAAGTAAGTATCCCACCAATCCTTAACATGGGGGACGACCTTGAGGAGTGAAAAAGTGAAAAATTGTGGACCAAAAAATACCCTTCAAGCAAATTCAACCATTTATCTACAACATTTGCATCTATCGGTCCTTCATATAATGGAATATAAAAATTTACCTGTACTTTGAAGGGGGTTGCATGGCCACTTGATGAAGATAATTTTCCTATGGGTAGCCGCCGAAGGATCTATGCAAAGTTGTTCATCATATTTTTCCTTTGCCACACAAGGGATTCCTCGAGAATTTTTTTAAAAGGATCTTCCACTCCATATTTATTTTTGTCCGCCATGGGTTGTTTTCGGGATTGATGCGACCGATATTGCAAAGGCTCGACTGGTTCGAGTCCCAACTTCTTGTACCCAGATATTATCGGGTGCGACCGATATTGCAAAGGCTCGACTGGTTCGAGTCCCAACTTCTTGTACCCAGATATTATCGGGGACATGCACAAAGAAAAATGAATGAAGAGCAGACTGCTCTGATACCACTGATCCAAATTTATGAACGTAACAAAATGAATAAAAAACTGAATATAGTAACACAGAGATAGCAACAGATATACAATGAATAATAAATTATATTGAATAAATGAAATAGGATGAAACTGTAAAACTGCAGAACTGAAACAACTTGCTCGAATGGTGGTATTTATCTCTGAGAAGAGATGTGGATGCTACACACATCCATATGAGAAGAATTATTACAATGAGGCTCCAAAGTATTTTCTAACATTATGCATAAATGTCAAACCCTATACATCCAAAAACCTAACCCTAGGAGGTGAAACACCAAAAGTTATGTGGGCCCTGATGGGTAAGTTGGTACCTCAACTTCCCAGGGTCGTAACGTTTGCATACGACCTTTGTTTTAGGCACGTGATAGCCCATTGGAAATGTATTTTTGAGAGCTACACATTACATCATCAAACTTTGGCTCCGTCTACAGTTTGACTATAGCAAGCCAAAACAACATCATTTAGGGCCCCAAAACGACCCTGGAAGTACATAAAGATGGACTGACACGAAAAATTCCAAACTAAGCTAGTTGGATTAGGTGGGTGGACAACAGTATCCACCTAGAAGATGTGTAGGGATTCATACAACCCCAGAAGTGTATAACCCACAATTACAAAGAAGTACAAAAGAACATGTTCCACTAAAAACTATAAGGAGGAGCCAGTCGAAATAGTTGGGTGGCCACCAATATCCACCTGGATCACCCTGCCTATACAATCATGAATCTCTGCCTAAAAAGTGTGCCATTGATATTCTTCACAACTGTCAATTGATACCTACATGGGAATGTGTTCTAGAACATACTCTTTTAAAAATAAATCTGTCACAAGACATTCTGCACTTTCATCATTAGACTGTTCTGAAATTTCCTTTACATAATCTGTAAACACTTCAAACTGATCGAAATACAGTTCTCTGATCTATAGAGCTACTACTTAGACCCCCCCTCTTCAATATTCATATTTACCAGGAGTATCCAAGTCGAATGGCTCATAAAGGTGGAGGAAGCCTCCCTAATATGGAGTAATATTCATCTTCATAATCTTCCCTAATTTTGACATCTTCTTTATCATATTCCTGAATTCTAACATCCTTTTCATCATATTTTTGCGTTGTTGTTGTTGGTTGTGGAGCCTGATTATCTTCTTGATTCATAGGTCTTTGTTTTCATCAGTGTTTGTACCCCATGAAGAATTTACACTCTGGAATATTGTACACTCCTCCACGCGGGGGAGTGAAGGGGGGGTTACCCCCCCTGTGGGGTCTGGGGGCGAAGCCCCTGAAGGAAAAATTTCCTTGGAAATGTATATTGTAATTTCATTCTAAATCTTAACCATTCATTATAAGGTCACATATATGATGGTATAAATCATGTTAGGGTTTTCTACCCTAGAAGGCAACCCTCTTTTATGATGGAAATGTATTGCAGCTATGTGTCATAGTGAATATTGTATTCTGAGTTAGGAGACTGTGAGAGAAAGAAGATGAAGTTAATATGGGTGTGTTGTAGGTTGTATCCCTTCATTTGTTGGATAATAATAAAGGAAGGACCTGAAAATTTCTCTAGTGGACATAGCCCACACTGGGTGAACCACGTATATATGTGTTTCTATTGTATTGTGTATCTTTTGTGTTTTATTTCCGAAATTGTTTTATTTTGTTGCTCCACGATCTTGTTCTTATAACAATTGGTATTAGAGCGAAAGGAAACTCGTAGGAAAAGAGGGTTCCTGGTTCGAGTGGGAGTAATGGTGGAAGATGGAAAGTTTAGGGTCAAGAAATTTAACGGCCAAAACTACCAGTTATGGAAGATGCAGATGGAAGAGTATTTATATTAGAAGGATCTATTCCTACCATTGGGTGGAATAGCAAAGAAGTCGACGACCATGAAGGACGAAGAATGGGAGATTCTTGATAGAAAGGCACTAGGAACGATACGACTGAGCCTGGTAGCATCAATGGCTTTCAATATTTCAAAAGAAAAGACAACAAATGAGATAATGGATGCATTAGCTAAACTGTATGAAAACCCTCGACATCCAATAAGTTATTTCTAATGAAGATATTATTTAATATGAATATGTCAGAAGGTGGGTCTGTTGCAAATCATTTAAATGAATTTAATACGGTTACTAATCAACTAAGTTCTGTAAAAGTGGACTTTTATGATGAGGTTAGGGATCTTCTAATCTTGTTCTCATTACCAGAAAGTTGGAACGGCTTGGTCATGGTTGTAAATAACTCTGTCTTTGGTTCAAACACTTTAAAATTTGATGATGTTGTTGGTGTGATACTTAGTGAGGAAATGCGACGGAAAATCATAGGTGAGACATCAGGTAATGCGTTAAACATGGAGAACATGGGAAGACAAAAGTATAGAGGAAAGGGCTCAAGAAACCGTGGGAATTCTAGGAAGGGAAAATCCAAATCCATATTTGGAAATATAGAGTGTTGGAATTGTGGGAAGAAAGGACATCTGAAGAAAGACTCCAGAGCTCCAAAGAAACAAAGAGATGGATAGCAGGAGAAAAATCAGGAAGCAAATGTAACATGTGATGTGTTACAAGAGGCTTTGATTCTTTCTATAGATAATATTTATGAGTCTTGGGTAGTAGATTTGGGGTCTTCGTTTCATGCCACACCCCATATGAAACATTTTCTAGATTATGTTCAAGGTGATTTTGGACATGTTCATTTGGGTGATGATGCACCATGCAAAATTGTTGGATTGGGAAAGGTAAAAATAAAGCAAAGCAATGGAAACCAATGGTTGTTGAAAGAGGTAAGACATGTTCCAGATCTACGAAAAAATCTAATTTCAATAGGGCAGTTGGAAAGTGAAGGTTGTATATCCATATTTACAGATAAGGTGTGGAAAGTCACCAAATGATCATTGGTGATAGCAAAAGGAGAGAAGGTAGGTACATTGTATTGATGTATTTGTAATACTGACTCTTCTATATCTTTAGCTTCTACAAAAGTGGATACAACATTGTGACATCATAGGCTTGGTCAAATGAGTGAGAATGGGATGCATATACTTCACAAAAGATTTTTTTTGCTAGATCTTAAACAAATTGATTTGGATTTCTGTGAGCATTGTGTTTATGGAAAACATAAGAGAGTCAAATTTCTCAGAGTTGGAAAAGAAAAGAAGAGTGAAATGTTAGATATTGTGCATATAGATGCATGGGGACCAACTCAGGTATCATCTCTTGGTGGATCTCATTATTATGTTACTTTTATTGATGATGCAACTAGAAAAACTTGGGTTTATTGCATTCGACAAAAATCTGATGTTTTTGATACTTTTAAGAAATGGAAAGCTTTGGTTGATAATGAGACAGAAAAAAGGTTGAAGTGTCTCAGATCAAACAATGGAGGTGAGTTTGATGATTATTGTTCATACCATGGAATTCATAGAGAGAATACAGTTCGAGGTACACCAAAAGAAAATGGTGTGTCAAAAAAGATGAACAAGACAACCATGGAGCGTGCAAGGAGTATGAGATTGCATGTTGGTTTTCCCTTACAGTTCTGGGTAGATGTTGTAGATATTGTTGTTTTCTTAATAAAAATAGGACCTTCAAGCTCTTTGGATGGTGGAATTCCAGAGGAGGAATGGATAGGTAAAAAGGTAAACTATTATTTTTTGAAGACTTTCGTTTGTGAAGCATTTGTCCATATTGATAAAGAAAATAGAACAAAGCTTGAGGAAGTGGGTGATATTCTTTGTGTTGTAGTCCTTACAAACTCATGCCTTAGTTGATCACGATATTATTTTATGTTGTTTCCTTCACAATGATTGAAGCTTATTTGATACCTAAAGGGTATTCTTTGATATATGTCTCTTTTGTAACCTTCTTCTTGAGTCTTCTTCATTTATAGAATGTTCTCCTTTGTAGACTTTTCTTCCAACCGACTTTCAAATGATTCTTCTAATTGGACTTTATGGTTTGTAATCATCTTTTGGACTTCTTCAGGGGTGGGATTTTGAGACCCTTTCTATAGCTCTATCAATTCTTCCTTGAGTGACTTGTTATTCTTTGTTTCTTTCATCAAATTGCCTAAAGTGATAATTAATTATGCTTCAATATTTACTATGCCTTCTTCACAATATTCTTCTTATGAATTTTTCTGACATGAAGAGCATTTTTCTTCTTGTTCTGCTTCAATGTCTTATTTATTCTAATTAGCTTGGTATTTCTCTGTGATATAATGGGACTCCTTAAACTATAGATCATGTAGCTTATGCCAAAGTTCTTTGGTTGATGAACATTTTCCCACTTTATCTTTTACCAGATCCGGTAATCCTTCCAGGATGAAATTCATTGCTATTTTGTTGTTTCTCTTCAATTCCTTCTTTGTTGCAATCTTTGGTTTCTTTGAACATGTGTATCCTATAAAAATTGAGTACCAAACAACATACCTCTGTGCTCTTAGGAATTCTTTCATCCTGTTTCTCCACATCTCATAGCTCAAACCATTCTGACCATCAAACTGTGATACTGTAATCTCAACATACTCCATGATATTCCTTCCAATGGTTATAATGTTTTCTTTAAGGACCTGCTTTGATGCCAATTGTTGGAATACTGAGAGGGGGGGTGGATCAATATGAACACTTTTTCCACTTTCAATCACAATATATAAACTTCAACTTTATCAATAATATATCATTTATTATTGCATATAGTATATCACGAGCATTTAACCATAAGTAGTACAATTGAAAAATATCACATTAGATACACAATACACCAGGATTTACGTGCAAACCCAAATGGGAGAAAAACACGCAATTATTTCTTATATATATCAAGAATACATTCATAGTAAGCACCAACTTCCAAATTCTCCAACACCAACTGGAAGAAGGCACCAAATTGAAGGAAGCTACAACTCCCTGAATTCTCCAACTACCACTGGAAGGAGGCTCCAACCCCCTAGTTTACAAGCTCCAACCTTAGGGAAGCTCCAACTACCTGTATTCTTTGGCTCCAACAAGAAGGAGGCTACGACCCCCTGATTTACAGGCACCAACCTGAAGGAACCTCCAAATCCCTGAGTTCTCTGGCACCAACGGGAAGGAGGCTACAACCCCCTTTCCTTACCCCATCCTACCACCCTGAAATATAAGTCTAGACTCGTTGTCAGTACCACTGATCAACTTGTAACTTCCACTGTCATCAACCGACCTTTCACTATCACCGCCACTGTCACTGATCAACCAACTATAACCAGATCCACTCACATGGATACAAAAATAATCACCATACCATGTACATCAACCATGTACCAGAACTTGTAACATACCATGTAAATCAAACATTTACCATATCATGCATCATCCATGTACCAAACCTATACCATACCATGTACCAAGATCACCAAGAAGTGTCTCTAGAAATGTACCATATCATCATCAACTCATGAACCATAACATCACCATGATGTACTATCATCACCAATCATGTACCATAAGATATGCCAAGTGTAGGCAACATAACATCAATGATCAACTATATACCATTTACAAGTACCGAGCATCAATTATGTACCAAATTATGTGCCTCAACCAAGCACCAAAGAATTTGCCTCATACATATGCCACCATATACCAAGTGTATACCTCAACTATGTATAAACATCACAAAGAAGTGCCTATAAAAACCATGACATATATCAAACCAGATAGAAAGGTACTGTTATCACTCCAAGAAACCCTCTGTGGTTGCAGACCAGAGGTGCTTGGTAACTTAAGAAATGAATGTTTTTTGTATTTTGTGAATGTGGATCAATGGGACAACTCAATATAGCTTATGGCATTCAAACATGAAAATGATAAACAAATAGACAGTGCTCTCAAAGATTGATTAATCAGCAGATAACTTTAAAGTGGGTGAAGAAAAGATTGTAACTAAAACAGTACAATGTAGGGTCTAAGAGACACTCAAAAGACTTATTATCAGGCTATGAGCTAAACAATGGGATAACAACCATTCAAAGCTTGACAACACAGATAATAATGCAGAAGAAAGATGGAAAGCTGACAATCAAAATTGAAAGGAACCTGTGATCTATATTAACATAAAAAGTATGAGTACAATAGCCAATTACTCTATCCAAAATCGAACCATTGTTTGATATCTAAACATGCATTTATAGCCTTTACAAATGGTTACACAGATCCTAAAAACATGGATATGTCATTTAATAAAAACAATTCTATTCTACTTAAACAACTGTGAAATTAAAGTCTTCAATAACAGAACTGAGTGTTCGAATTGTCTTCAGCATACACAAAATCACCATTTGCTTCCTCCAGCTTTCAACATCTGCGATGTGGTGAAGTAGCACGACACCTGTACATGACTGTTCCATTTTCCAATATTTATGGCTGAGTTTTAGGATATGGTTTTGAATGAATAACCAAAATCCCTCGAATCTCTGATGTTGAACTTCTAGCATCCGATCTTCTAATCCCCTGATACACTGGCATATCTTCGAAACACGTTTGAAATGAACTGTTGCATTTTCGGCCTCAAAACTAGCTTGCCCAGCTTTCAACAGTGCAACCGTTTGAAATTTTCACGGGTTAGCTGTTGAAAGCTATTGCTTTCCACAACTAACAGGTAATAAAATATTAGCCTGGCGCTGTTGAAAGTCCCGATAGTGCACAAAAAGAGCATTTGCCTCCAAAATTGATTTTAAGCCAAGATCAATGGGCATCTGACTTCTCACCTTGCATGTTGATGGCCACCTGAGCAAGAACCTTCAGGTCTGGGTGAGATTTTTGTTTCACTTTTTTCTTCAACCCCCTGATCTGCCTTTTAAGGCGTTTGACAAGCAATCTTAAGCTGCTGCAGTTTTTTGTGAGCTTTTCCTTCCTCTTTTTAGCCTTAACGCTCTCCTTGGCCAATCTTTCAAACGCTACATTTGTCTTTGCAAAGTTATCAGATAATCTTCTATACCTGTCCTTAATCACCCGCTCCAAAACTTCTTGCTGTGCAATCATTTCCTTTAGATGTTTGATCCTTTGAGACTTATTTGACTTAGGGTTTTTGGATGATTCTCCCTGCTCTGTATGATTAAAAGTCTCGTAGTTCTGAGCACATTCAGTTGATTGCTCAGAACTCCTGATGGCAGGGCATTGATCTTTCTGCTCATATTCTGAATCTGAGTAAGGTAAATTAAGGATATTTTTCCCTGAACTTTGTTGTGTAGGGTGTTCTGAATCCTGTTGTATAGTCTGCTCTGTAGTCTGCTCGAAATTCAATTTCCTCTTCAAACTGTGAGGTTTCAATCTAGATACCCTGTCCTCTGAAGGTCCTGACAAGGCCCTTCTTCTTCTTGAGTTGCTCTGAGGAGAGGATTTCTTTCCTGCACCTGCCATCTGTTCATTTGTGGTTTGGTTCTGGGTTTCAAAGCCTTCCCAGAACAGGAAGTGCTCCCAGCTCCTTCCCTGTTGCTTTAATTCTTACAGAAGAATCAATTTAATGAGGCCTAGGTGACATAGAGTAGCTTTCATGCTTAAAGGCTGAGCTTTAATTCTCTTGCAGACCTTAGACAAACTGTGATATAAGAAGTAAGGCAAATTGATGGGGGTCTTGCATGTAAAATGATCCATGAGTTTAAAGTGATACATCATCAATTTATCGTATCTTCCTTCTGAGGTAATGTATAGTTGAATGCCTTTGAATAAATCTTTCCACTCTTCATCTAGATATGAAACGAGCATACCTTTTGTCCACGCTTTGTGCTTGTACCCATCCTTCAAATAGACCCTGAAATCCAGATTCTTAGGAGCGGTGGTTTTGAACCATCTTTGACCAGTTCTGGGCAATCCTGTAGCTGCGGAAATGACGACCTCATCCACCTTTATTTCTACAGAGCCGACACGAGATTTTTTGCCATCAAATGTCTTGGCGAAGGCTTCAGCAGTGGCCTGGTGAGACCCAACTTGTAACCTTTCTGCGAATTCCATGCAACCCACATTTAAAAAATGCTTCTGAACTTCGGGATGTGATTCCAAAAAGGATAAATGATCCAATTCTCATTTGAGTAAAACACCACTGCGTTTTCTCACCATTCTGGAGCTCAAACACTTGACACATGTAAACCCTGTAACCGCCTAGCCGAGCCGAGGTTCTGCGCTGTTGAAAGCAGTCCGGGCTTCGACTCTGTTTTGAATTAAATGAAAACTTTGACAGTGTTTTGTAAACGGTTTGTGATGCGAGACCTTTGTTTGATTTGATGGTGTCAGGTCGGCGGTACCTCCTCTATACCTGCATCTCCAAACACGAACTTGCCATTCCGAATGTGATGATCGTTGAGCGAGGTTTCTGAAACGAATTGGAATTCCAGTCACATCTGACATGCATGATTTAGTTTCCATGATTGCCCACTCCTATCAGCGCATGCCTTGGATTTGCTCTGACGTGGGG
>ML790946.1:51834-71804 GCA_009831015.1 Picea engelmannii
AACATTTACAATTCCACAGTCCATGAACATATGTGACAGCATATAAATTTCAGAATGCAATATAAGCAAAATACTTATCAGAAATAACTTCAGAAATGGGAGCAACTGCTGAGAGGGGTGCTCGTTTCCACCCAACCGTAGGCATAGCGACTCCTACTGGATTTACCACTAGTCACCCCCGAGTTGAGACCACAATGTTCTGAGACCTGCGTCTCTCTGTCTTCCAGTGCCCAGGAGCGAAGGTTGCAATCCTCCCTCTCTGCGATCACTCACTCTACGTAAAAATTGCCAGAGTTCCCCTCGCGTCTGCCCCCTTGTCAATCGTTTTAGCCATACGCCTTATCCTCTCGTGAGGTTGCATGTGGCACGATTACCCTTGCGCTGGTCAGTCATGATGGCTCTACGGATAGGCGGTTCACCTCCCCATCCCTCATCAAGCCATCCACCTACCAGCCTGCAAGGCATTTATTTCAGGGCTAGCGAGCCGCTTTTGGTTCTCCGGGCCAGTGGAGTCCAATTACGGTATTAAATTCTCGGCGGACGTTAACGCCCCTTTTTCAAGGTGCCCTCCACCACCATCGTGGTCTCTTTTCCGCACATCCTCTCTCAGCAGTTCTGCAATAAATTCAAACTGTCATTTACATTCATTGACCTCTTTCTGCAGGTCCATTTACATCACATATTCATATTTATAAGTTTTGCCATAGTCCTTGGCCAGTTCAGTTATATTTACAATATGGGGAAAACAGGGTGTTACAAAACTCAACCGAAAGGACGGTTTCATTTTGGGAGTTAACAGGTACCATAACATCACTTAACCATGTAGCCAAGATGTACCTCAAACCATGTGCCTCAATCATGTGCTAACATCCATAAACCATGTACCAAGAGATACCATCAAACATGTGCCATATCACTCATGATATTTCTCAAGCATATATCATACAAAAAATCATATGCCAAGTATTCAAGTTTTTTTCTCAAGGCATATAACAAAACATCCAATGCATGTACCTCAAACATATGCCATCACCTCATCAAGAAGCGCCTCAAACATGCATCAATATCACCAAGAAACGTACCTCATACATGTACCAGAAATATGCCTCACACCATGCACATAAGATGTGCCTCGAGTATGTACCAATGTATCAAAAGGATACCAAAGGCATGCCTCAAGCATGCACCATAACATCACCAACATGTTGTTGGATTACTGAGAGGGGGGGTGAATCAATAATAGATAAATTTAATCCTTTTTAAACATAAAAATGCAAGTGTTATATCAATGTAGCATTATCATCCAATAGTTTCAAAGTAAATAAACAATGAACAAATGAGAAATCATACACATACACAGTACACCAATGTTTTTACGTGGAAACCCAAAGCGGGAGAAAACCACAAAATGTTTTTTCTTATATGTCTTTAAGAATTACATTCATTTGAAGCACCAACTTCCTTTGTTTTCTAGCTACAACTGGAAGGAGGCTCCAACCCCCTAGTTTCTCAGGCTACAACCTGACGGAAGCTCCAACTCCCCAATTCTCTGGCTACAACCAGAAGGAGGCTACAACCCCCTATGTTCTTCGGCTACAACCACCTGTCATTTCTCATCCAACCACCTTGATGTAGAAGTAGAATGATGGAACCACTGTCACACTATCACTGTGAGATCAACATGTACCAAACAACATGTAATCAACATGTACCATAAACAACCTATAATCAACTTGTACCATAAACAAGTGCATCAACCATGCACCAAACTGTACCTCAACCTGTACCATCAATGAGTGCATCAACCATGCACCAAATATGTACCAATAATGCATCAAATACACATAAAATATGACTCATCAATATGTACCAACATCATCAACTATACACCTCATGTATGTGCCAACTCATCAACTACTTGTCTCAACCATGTACCCAACATGTACCTCAACCAAAAGCCCTCATCAATTTCATCATCCAAATATGATTTGTAACTCTGTAATAGACCTGGTGTATATGATCAAATACCTTCAAACCTTGCTTGACTTTAACAACAATAGACTATCATTTTCATCAAACTTTACTTTAGTCTCACATGACTAATTTTGTATTAGTCAACAACCCTAACTTGAAGAAATCGTAACTATGTACTTGTAATGAATAAAGATATGAAAATAGTATGCAATGTTATTCAATGTCTTTTATGGAATTCCTCCAGGTTTCACTGCTTGGAACCTCTCAGAAAAGGAGTTAGGGAAAAAATGGCATACCTTGTTGAATTCTGGCTTATTCTAGAGAGTGAGCTTATATAGTGTGCCCCGCACATAATATTTGTTGTATGGATCTAAAAATGGTACACGGAATACTAAAAAATGTACTCCAACCAATACATTTGGTCTTACTGAATTTGGATCTGTTATGAAGATTTTTTCACATTTTTACCCGAAACACATGTTTTAGATTAGTTTTAGGACTAGCCACAAACTCTATTTTCCATAGAGTGGAACTCCAAAAATACAACGACCCACAAGATGAAATGTTTATCACAACTACTTGTATATATTTCCTCAAAGGCCTCTAGATTTCATGATTTGAATCATTCTAGAAAAATGTCTATTGCGAAAATGGTGAGATGAACTATAAATAACATACCTTAGAAAGCATCATGAAAACAATTTATCCTCCCTTGAATTTCAACCTTCTTTACTTCACACCTTTCCTCTGAAATTCGCCTTAGATATCCTTTGGTTACCTCAGTCACTTGTATATATTCAATATGCTCAAGTGTGATTAAAATGGGTGACCATTGCCTCTTATTTAAACTTTTATGTAGCTTCCTCAAGGGGTTACCTTCTAATGATCTTAAACCACTTTCCTTATTTTAGGGCTAACTCACTTCTAACCACTTGTCCACTTAGTAATTTCTCCATTAGCTTTATATTTAAATAATTTCTTTTGTATCCACTTTGACTTATAGTACACTCATCACTTCACTTTATTATTTAAATAATTTCTTCTTTGCAACCACTTTGACTACTTTGACCTTTTGGGGCTTCTAGATGACTCATGAGGGTTCTCCAACTTCACATGGCCATAACTCTCTAACCATGAGGACTTATGTGACGTTATACATACCACTGAAAATGGCATGACATGTACCATCCACATAAAATATTCTTACCTTCAAATATATTAAAACTCATACCATTATACATTAAACAAACTTGGGTCCATCTAGATGACTCATGAGGGTTCTCCAACTTCACATGGCCATAACTATCTAACCGTGAGGAGTTATGTGATGTTCCACATACCAATGAAAATGGCATGATGTGTACTATCCATATATAATAGTATTGCTTTCAAATATATTAAAAATCATACCATTATACATCAATCAAATTTGGGTCCATTACCCAAACCTTTGTGCTACCGGAATTTTCTATCGGGCTTTCTTCAAGGGTTGACATCAATGAAAACCAACCTAAATAATAAAAAATATCCCCCTTTGGCATTGATGGCAACACTATGATGCAATAGTGAAGTCATATCACTCATTCTCCCCTTGTGGCCATCGCTCCCCTGGAACCATGCCTCTGTTCTCTTTCTCCAAGAATTTATCTTTTCATCTAATAAATCTATCCCCCTTTGTCATAAATCGCAAAGGTATATTTCCATCCAAAGTTGCTCCCCTGACTGAACTCTTCCTGAAACTGATCTCCCAACCTGAAATATCCTCTTTATGGTGATTCCTCATGTAAATCTAAGACATATAAGATAAGCATTCAAAAGCATTCATTTTGGAGTAGAAATTACTCCGAGTCTCTGGTGAAGATACTCAAATGCTTCCCTTGGAAGCGGTTTTGTAAAGATGTCTGCCACTTGTTCTTTTGTGCTCACATATTTGTTATCACTGAAATTTCGTCAGCACATGGTTACAAGAACTCAGCATCGTCAAACAGTAATGAAGTCATTCATGGCCATGAATTAATCTCACAGCATTCAAAAAGGGCAAAAAACTATACAAAGTAGTGAAAAATTGAAGAGCGATTTACAGAAGTTGGGCGCACGCACACATGCGCGGAACAGAAACGTAGCATGCGCGCATACACGCATGATGCACAGTTGTTAGTGCAAAAAGTCGCGCACCTGCTAAAAGGTGCATTTGTTGAAGTGGTCGGCCTCCCAACCACTTATGGATCATCTCCCAAGCCGATTTGACCCTCAAATCTGAGCTGAATCCGAATGGTAGGCTAGTCAAAGACCTAATAATGGCCTAAATGGCATCTTTTCACACTACAAAGCAGTTACACAAAAGCCCAAAGCAATGCTATAAAAATCCATGAATGCACCTCATTTTCTCAAGGAATTCTAAGTAATGTTATGCTGCCTAGATTGTTTTAAGGACTCCTTCCTTGACAAGAACACATTGGCATCATTTCATTGAGCAATCCACCTCTCCATTGAGTGGATATGCAAAGAGTTCTTTCACCAATATTCTCATTTTCTTTGTTGTAAGGAGAGCAAGCTTGTGAGGGTCCAAGAGCCTTCCCTTGGAGGAAGAAGAGACTCATTGTCCCCTTTCTTCTTGGTGCTTTGATTTCATCAATAGACCAGCCTATTACATTGGTGACATGGGTGTTTTTGTTCTTGTTATATCTATGTCCCTGTGCTTGTTATTTTAGTTTGTATTAGTTTAATTCTTGCTTATAGTTTTGTTTTTCTTTCTCTAACTCTTTCATCTACAGTTGTCATGCTCAGCAGGACCCAACTGGGCATGTAAGCACCTCTTATTTTCTCACCAAGGTGACGAAAAGGGTGCAACAATATTCAAAATTGATGTTCTTCTCTGCAACATGTTCTCGTAGAAAGTGATACTTTATTGGAATGTGATTCATCTTGGAGAGCATCAACAGGTTCTTTGAGATACTGATGGCGCTTGTATTATCACAATAGATTGGAATGGGATCATCATACTCAACCTGTTTATTTCATCCATAGAACCTGAGTACAACATCCCGCTGTTGTAATATACTATGCTTCGACTGTAGATAAAGATATTGATGATTGTTTCTTTCTTAGCCAAGATACTAAAGACTCACCCAAGTAGAACGTTTCTCCACTAGTGCTTCATTGGCCATAAATTCAACCTACCCAATCTGCATCTGTGTAGGCAAAAATTAATAGATCCTTTCCTTTTGGATACCATAATCCAAACTCTTTTGTTCCTTTGAGATATCTAAAAATCCTCTTCACTGATAATACATGTGATTCCTTTGGTGCTGCTTGAAATCGTGCCACCTGTCCAACTGGCTGCATTACATCTAGTATGTATGTTGTCACATATAGTAAGCTACCAATCATTGACATGTATTTCCCCTGGTCTGTAGACTTTGAATCATCATCTTTTCTCAACTTGCAACTAGTTTTCATAGGAGTGGCAACTGGTTTGCAATCTTCCATTCTGAACCTCTTTAACATTTCTCTGACATACTTAGTTTGAGTAATAAAAGTTACTTGGTTGCTTTGATGTATCTGAAGACCCGTAAAGAAGGATAGTTCTCCAAGTAATGAAATTTCAAATTATCCTTTGAAATTTTCTGGCTTAAACTATCATCATTACTTACAAAAATAATATCATCAACATAAACTTCAATTAATAAAATACTATCTTGAGTTACCTTGATGTAGAGGTTGTTGTCTGCACTTCCTTTTCTGAACCTTGCCTGCTATAGATATTTATCCAGTCTAGAGTACCATGCTCTAGGAGCCTGTTTTAGACCATACACGACCTTCTTCAATTTGCACATATAATTTGCATTCTCTGACAACTGAAATCCTTCTGGTTGTTTGATGTAGACTTCTTCTTCAAGTTCCCCATTCAGAAAAGTTGATTTCACGTCCATATGATACACTTTAATATTCTTGGAGCATGCATAAGATAAAAGAAATCGGATTGCTTCCATTATGGAAACTAGGGAAAATGTCTCTTCAAAGTCGATTGCTTCAACCTATGCGTATCCTTTACATACCAATCTAGCTTTGTTCCTTGTAACATGTCCATCTTCATTCAATTTATTTCTGAAAACCCACTTTGTGCCAATCACATTCTTATTCTTTGATCTTGGAACCAATTCCCAAGTGTCATTCTTCTCTATTTGATCCAATTCTTCATCCATGGCCTTATTCCAGAATTCATCTTTTCTGGCCTCTTCAAAAATGTTTGGTTCAATCGTAGATAAGAGTGCTAGGTGTATTTGTTTTGGTGAACGGATTCTTCTTCTAGTCTCAACTCATGCATCCTTGTTTCCAATAATATGATCTAAAGGATGATTCTTTTGTACTCGTTTTCTAGGTGTATTTGGAGGCACTTGTTGAACTTTCTCTTCTACTTCTGTTTGATCTTCTTCATCTTCATATTCTACATCTTCATCTTTTGCTTCTTCTTCATAAAGTTGTTCCACTGATTTATTTTCTTCTTCCTTTGATTCTCGCCCACCTGTATCATCAATTGTTACATTGATGCTTTCCACAACTTTGTTCAATCTCATATTGTAACACTTGTATGATTTCCTTGTACTTGAGTAACCAACAAGTACTCCTTTGTCCACACGAGAGTCAAACTTTCCCATTTTTCCATCTTCTCTTTTGATGTAGCATTTGCTTCCAAATATTTTGAAGTGCTTCACATTTGATGGTCTTCCTTTACACGGCTCGTAGGGATTTTTGTCATTGTTGTTTCTAAGCATTACTATGTTTTGAATGTGAACTATTGTATGCACTGCATGTGTCCAAAGAACATTTGCCAATTTGGAATCCATTATCTTTGTTTAAGCAATTTCCTGTGTAATTAACATTCATAATGTTCCTTTGTCTCTGAACCAATCTATGAATCCATGCTCTCATCCACTGTCATATATATGTACAAAACTACTAAGAGTTCTTACAAATCCATCTCTATCAATATTTTCCAAGACTCTATTGCACAACTGTCAATAATGTTGACCCATTTATTATTATACTATCATGAAGTCTTAACTATTACGACTATCAAACTATACTTCTGCTAACTGACTGCTCTGGATTTGTCTACTCAAACTCTGCAAGATGTTTGAAGGATGGTTCTTTGGTCTGTCACAACTATCACATAGAATCACCATGTATAATATCCATGTTACATGGGAGTCTCTAAGCCGGATGGCTCAGAAAAAATCATGCTCTGATGTGTATTCATCATCTCTCTGAGCTCTGACTTCTGTCTTTCTATTTGTGGATTCATCTTTCACTACAATTCCTAAAAGTACAATCTCTTGAACATGTTCCTTATTTACCTGTCCTTCTTTTCTTTCAGTTATTTTCCAAACATTTCTGTATCTGACATCTTTCTTTTTCTCTGTAGAATTTTCTTCATCTCGTTTTATTGTCAATCTTGCGATCTCTGGGACCTGGTCTTTGTTCACATTTTCTTCGTGTTTTCTTATCCATACTTTCTTATATCTGATATTAGTGTTCTCTTTCATGGAAGAATCGATCATGCTTCTAAAATCACTAGCTATGTGTCCATAGTTATGAAATTTGTAACATTCATGTTACGTCGGGCCACATAGACATTTCTTGCTTGAACATTTTTATAATCACTGGAATATGCAACCTTATGTCCAAAATTAGTATAATAAAAACAATTACCATAAAAGAAATTTGCATACCTGGGAGTGAATGATCTTCTTTGTGGTGTAGTCCTTCTAAATTTTTGCCTTGACTGATCATGATCATGATTAAAGATTCTTTGTGGCTTGAACATGGATGGTCTTTTTGAAGATGTATCTTTAATAGTTTTCTTAGATTCTGGTTGACCATGATTCCTTCCTTTGAGTACTTTTGCATAAATCTTTCTATTTTATTCATTCTTCTTTTCTAGCAACGTAGAGTGATTCTCTTCATTCTCTATAATGGATGTGTATGTTTTTGTCTCTTCAACGTTCTTGTTGAGCTTGACAATTTTACTTCTCAATGTGACAACTTCTTCTTCAAGCTTCTCAACCTCTTCTTCTTTCTTCATTATCTGAGACTTCATGACTTCTTCTGTTCTTTTTGCTTCTTCAAGATGGATTTTTAATGTGATTATTTCTTCTTCAAGTCCTTTCTCTTCTTGACCAAACTCTGCCTCAAGCTGGTTTAGATCGTTAGTTATTTCCTTAAGATGATCTGTCAATATCTTTTCTCTCATTTCAACTTCTTCCTTCTGTGTTGCTATGTTGGCTTCCAGATACTGCTTTTGATCTTTAAGATTTTCTTCGATCTTTCTAGCTTCTTCTAGATGAGTTCTTAAGTTCTTGATGACCTGTTGGGATTCTTCAAAAATGTGAGCACTTTCCTTTTGTTTCATCAATTATTTCTTGAGTGACTTGTTTTCTTCTCTTTCTTTTCTTAGTTCATCTAAAGCACTGATCAATTCTTCTTCATAATTGTCTTCTTTTTCAATTAGTTTCTCTGTCTCATTTCCTTCATGGCATTCTATTTCAAGATGTCTATGTTTTTTCACAATTAAATAAAAACAACATACCTCTGTTGATTATGTACTCTTCATCTTTTGAATCTGTTTGACATGGTGAACATATTTCTTCTTGATCTGTACCTGTATCTTCTTTGGCATTTTTTGAATTTGCGATGGGTGAAGAATATATATCATGTAACTTATCCCAAAGTTCTTTGGTTGATGAACATTTACCAACCTTTTCTCTTACTGGATTAGGTAATCCTTCCGAGATGAAATCCATTGCTATTTTGTTATTCTTCTACAATTCCTTCTTGGCCTCAGTATTTTCCCTTTTTGAGCTATCATATCCTGTAATGATTGATAGCCAAATATAATACCCCTGTGTCTGTAAAAATACTTTTGTCCTTCCACTCCATAGATCATACTTTAAACCATTCTGACCATTAAACAGTGGTACTCCATTCTCATAATAATCCATGATCTCCTTCCAGTGGTTAAACTATTTCCCGAGGGAACCTACGCTGATACCAATTGTTGGATTACTGAGAGGGGGGTGAATCAGTAATAGATAAATTTAATATTTTTTAACCATAATATGCAAGTGTTATATCAATGTAGCATTATCATCCAATAGTTGCAGAGTAAATAAACAATGAAAAAATGAGAAATCATACACATACACAGTACACCAGTGTTTTTACGTGGAAACCCAGAGTAGGAGAAAACCACATAATGTTTTTTCTTATATGTCTTTAAGAATTACATTCATTTGAAGCAAAAACTTCCTTTTTTTTCTAGCTGCAACTGGAAGGAGGCTCCAACCCGAGGGAAGCTCCAACTCCCCAATTCTCTAGCTACAACCAGAAGGAGGCTACAACCCCCTATGTTCTTCGACTACAGCCAGAAGGTGGCTACAACCACATGTCCTTGCCCTGTCTAACCGCCTTGACGTAGAAGTAGAATTATGGAACCATTGTCACACTATTATTATGAGATATACTAGTGTAAACCTGTACCAATCAACCTGCACCAAAAAACCTGTAATCAACCTGCACCATAAACAAATGCATCAACCATGCACCAACATGTACCTCAACCTATACGATCAATAAATCCATCAATCGTGCACCAAATATGTATCAATCATACATCAAATACACATAATATATGACTCATCAAGATGTACCAACATCATCAACTATACACCTCATGTATGTGCCAACTCATCAACTACTTGTCTCAACCATGTACCCAACATATACCTCAACCAAAATCTCTCTTCAATTTCATCATCCAAATATGATTTGTAACTCTATAATAGACCTTGTGTATATGATCACATACCTGGAAACCTTCCTTAACTTTAACAACAAGAGACTAGCATTTTCATCAAACTTTACTTTAGTCTCACATGACTAATTTTGGATTAGTCAACAACCGTAACTTGAAATAATCATAACTATGTACCTGTAATGAATAAAGATATGAAAATAGTACACAATGTTAGTCAGAGTATTTTATGGAATTCCTCCAGGTTTCACTACTTGGAACCTCTTAGAAAATGAGTTATAGCAAAAATGGCATACCTTGTTGAATTATGGCTTATTCTAGAGAGCGAGCTTGTAGAGTGTGCCCCACATGGAATATTTTTTGTATGGATCTGAAAATGGTACACAAAATACTACAAACTGTAATCTAACCAATACATTTAGTCTTACTGAATTTGGATATGTTATGAAGGATTTATGACGTTTTTACCCGAAAGAATTGTTTTAGACTAGTTTATGGACTAGCCACAAACCTTATTTTCCACAGAGTGTAACTCCAAAAATACAACGACCTAAAAGATGAAATTTTTATCACATCTACTTGGATATGTTTCATCAACGACCTCCATATTTTGGGATCTTAATCATTCCAGAAAAAATGTTATTGCAAAAATGGTGAGATGACCTGTAAATAACATACCTTAGAAAACATCATCAAAAGAATTTATCCTCCCTTGAATTTCGTCCTTCTTTACTTCACCTTCCCTATGAAATTCACCTTAGATATCCTTTGGTTACCTTAGTGACTTGTAGATATTCAATATGCTAAATTTTGATTAAAATGAGAGAGACTTTCCTCTTATTTATACTTTTATGTAGCTTTCTCAAGGGGTTACCTTCTAACCATCTTAAACCACTTTCCTTATTTTAGGGCTAACCCACTTCTAACCACTTGTCCACTTAGTAATTTCTCCATTAACTTTATTATTTAAATAATTTATTTTGCATTCACTTTGACTTATAGTACACTCATCACTTAGCTTTATTATTTAAATAATTTCTTCTTTGCAACCACTTTGACTACTTTGACCTTTTGGGGCTTCTAGATGACTCATGAGGGTTCTCCAACTTCGCATGGCCATAACTCTCTAATCGTGAGGAGTTATGCAAAGTTCCACATACCACTGGAACTGGCATGACATGTACTATTAATCTAGAATAGTATTACCTTCAAATATATTAAAACTCATACCGTTATACATCAAACAAACTTGGGTCCATCTAGATGACTCATGAGGGTTATCCAACTTCACATGGCCATAACTCTCTAAGCGTGAGGAGTTATGTGACGTTCCACATACCATTGGGAATGGCATGAAATTTACTATCCATATATAATAATATTACCTTCAAATATATTAAAACTCATACCATTATACATTAGACAAACTTGGGTCCATTACCCAAACCTTTGTGCTACCTGAATTTGCTATCGGACTTTCTTCAAGGGTTGACATCAATGACAACCAACCTAAATAATCAACAAATGTAACACTCAAAAAATGCATATAGACATACCTTTAAGCTTGTAGCTGACTTGATTCATAAGATTTCAGACATGTAACTCTTCCTTAGCCTCAAAAACCTCATACTAGCATCCTCCCCAAATTTTTCTTAGCCTCATAGGACTAAGAGCGGTCCACTAGCAGGGCCTTGTGGGATGAGGTTCATATAACCCGCGGGGGTGACTCACGGGAAACCATTAGTCTGACCCACATGGATAATCCAAACTAGGGTTTCTCATAAATCGTCTCTCTCCTCTACAATCCCAAAACTTTATCCTTCGCACTTTTTTCGCTACCTCAAATTCACCAAATAGATCGAGTGTGCTCTCATAGAATATATTCAATAAAGTTGTGTGTATAAGAATGAGAGGCTTCTTGAAGTGTATTTATACCTTTCCATGTGACTTATTTCCTTAACTTAAGGGTCAACCTGTACTTTCTTGTTATAACCACTTTACCCTTTAATTAATGACTTGTAACTTCTTGTTGTAACTGTTTAGGGGCTTCTTAACCATTCTTCGGGGCTTCCAACTTCATGACCTCATAAACCCTCAACCGTGAGGAACTACGTGACGTAATATACCATAGGAAACAACATGACAAGGACCATCCATCTATGAGTGTGTTAACTACATTTACATTGTCCTTCATGTCCTTATTCCTTGAACAACTTCGGGCTTCATGACCACACCTCTAGGGATTCTCAATCACTTAACTACTTAGCCATCTTTCCTGGGTTTCTTGTAGAATTCTTCAAAGCATCTTCCCATGAGGGAAATTCTTAAAGATACGCCATAAGGGGACCACTTTGGAGATGTAATGTCCCCCACCTTTTGATAGGAGGTTAGGAGAGACTTAGTAGTCTAGCTGTCCCCATTAGATTATAGTCTCATGAGTCATGGGGACTAAGAAACCTCAAAGTATTCACCTAAGCACAATGTTATAATTTAAAAGTGAATTTCGGGAGAAAAGGTAAAGTAATTGGAGGAAAATACCATATGAGAAAAAAAAAAGAGTTAACCTTAGGAGGTGGTCAACTAACTCAACTGAGAGATAGAATAGGGGTATAAAAAGAAAATAGGGTGCCTCACACATTATTCTGGTTATTATTACTTTTGCATTTTGAGCTCTAGAGACAAAGACATTTTGAGGTTTTGGGATAACAAACCCTAGATATCATCTCGGTGGTGAAATATCCCACCTATCTTTATCCAAGCTTGGTCACAAAGGTGCAATATTCCTCCCCCACCATTCTACAACAACTACAGGTTATTTAGCTAGTGGAGAAAGAGGTAATGCACAACTTTTGGGGTTTTCCAACAGGAGGGCGCGCATGTTGAGGAGGATCCACTCGATCTAGAGAGAGGAGGAGGTTTTGGGTCCCAAAACCTATTGGGATTTCATTGTGTGTCTTAGGGCACCTATTCTAGCCTATTTTGGAGGGGGTTTCTCCATTAGATATTTTATTGGGAGCTTGGCATGAGTTTTAGAAGAGGAGGGTGCATTGCAGAAAGGGGATCCATCCATATGAGGGATCGGACTAACCTAATTCATCCTGATACTCATTAAGGGGTTTTTTCTTACCCCGATCTATTGTTCTAGTGATTTTGGTGGGATTTGGAGCTCTTTAGGAGGGAGGCTGAAATATTGGAGAGCTACAACCAACAAGAAGTGCACAACTTAGCCAGGGAGAGTAGACCCATCTCTTGAAGGGTAATAAATTGATCGTGTTCCTTTCTCTAGGGGATTATGGTGCCTTGGGAGGCTATTCTCTTCAGTTTTGGAGCTTGTTGGAGAAACTATCATTCTAGCTTGATTATTCTTCTTTTATTTATCCAGGTCTGTAGATCTAGTGTATCAGGATCATCCTATTATCTAAATAAAGGTCATATCTGAAGTTGGTGGTTCTTTCTTGGTATCCATTGCTTGTATCTTGTCATTTTATTGTGTTATATGCTATGATATATATCTCTATGCTAAAATATTCTAATAACACACCTTCAATGCCCAACTTGATGAAGTAAACCTACATAAGACACTAAAACAATAAATAAACAGTTAATCAACCCTTGGTTCCAGGGAAAAATTAGCTTGGGAATATTACAATGGTATCAGAGTGTTAAATCCTCCCAGCTTTTGGGGATTAGCGCATGCATAAGTTCAATGGTATATATATGGGAAGGCACAAAAAACAAACAGGTGAACCAGAGGCAGATATGGAAAGATCAGGTGATGACATTGAGCCATAAGTTTTAATAGGTATAACAAAGGAGTTGAAAAGCTCCATAAACAATACCCAATATACACTTCAACACCATCTATAGGAAACCCAAGAGACAATGCACATGGGACATATTGAAATGAGGGAGACTTTGGAAAAACTAAATGCTAGCCAAGACAATATTGCACAACTCTTGATGCACATGACCCATGGTGGGAATGGTCCAAACATTAATGCAAGCAAGGAAGCTAGTGGTTCTCATGGGGGAACTAGACATCATCATGAGCAACATATTCACTACCATACAGAGTGACAGATCTTTGGAGGGGGAACTTCCAGGGGGCCAAAACATAATAGAGACACTCCTAGACCCTATATGCCTACATTCTCGGATGGCCAGCCATAAGATAACCAATTCAATGAAATAGAAGACAACTTTGAAGAATATGCCAGGGAGTATGCAACATTGAGTGCAGGATTCAAGAAATAGGTTACCTTGGATCAATATTGTGGTATCAAGTTCAGAGGTAGACCCAAAAACTATCACAAGAATGATAATGAGTTGGAGCGTAGGGTAGGTAAGATGGAGTTGGATTACTGAGAGGGGGGGTGAATCAGTAATAGAGAAATCTAATCCTTTTTAACCATAGAATGAAAGTGTTATATCAATGTAGCATTATCATCCAATATTTGCAGAGTAAATAAACAATGAACAAATGAACAATCATACACATACACAGTACACCAATGTTTTTACGTAGAAACCCAAAGTGGGAGAAAACCACAAAATGATTTTTCTTATATGTATTGAAGAATTAAATTCAATGAAAGCACCGACTTCCTTTGTTTTTGAGCTGCAACTGGAAGGAGGCTCCAACCCCCTAGTTTCTCAGGCTACAACCTGAGGGAATCTCCAACTCCCCAATTCTCTGGCTATAACCGGAAGGAGGCTACAACCCCCTATGTTCTCTGGCTACAACCGGAAGGTGGCTAAAACCACCTGTCCTTGCCCTGTCCAACCTCCCTGACATATAAGTAGAATGATGGAACCATTGTCACACTATCACTCTGATATATACTTTTGTAAACCTGTACCAATAAACCCACACCAAACAACTTGTACCAATAACTTGAACCATGTATCAACCATGCATCAAACTATACCTCAACTTGTAATCAATCTATACCATAAACAAGTGCATAAACCATGCACCAACCTATACCAAACAACCTGTAATCAACTTGCACCATAAAAAAGTGCATCAACCATGCACCAACTTGTACCTCAACCTGCAAACCTTCCTTAACTTTAACAACAAGAGACTAGCATTTTCATCAAACTTTACTTTAGTCTCACATGACAAGTTTTAGATTATTCAACAACCCTAACTTGAAATAATAATAACTATGTACATGTAATTAATAAAGATCTAGAAATAGTACACAATGTTCTTCAGTGTGTTTTATGCAATTCCTCCATGTGTCACTGCTTGGAACCTCTTAGAAAAGGAGTTATAGAAAAAATGGCATACCTTGTAGAGCATGCCCCGCACGGAATATTTGTTGTATGTATCTAAAAATTTTATACAGAATACTACAGACTGTACTCTAACCAACACATTTGGTCTTACTAAATTTGGATATGTTATGAAGAAGTTATGATGTTTTTACCCGAAACACATGTTTTAGACTAGTTTCAGGACCAACCACAAACCCTATTTTCCACGGAGTGTAACTCCAAAAATACAACGACCCACAAGCTGAAATTTTTACCAAAGCTACTTGGATATGGTTTCTCAATGGCCTCCCAATTTCATGGTCTGAATCATTCTAGAAAAAATGTTATTGCGAAAATGGTGAGATGACCTGTAAATAACATACCTTAGAAAACATCATCAAAAGAATTTATCCTCCCTTGAATTTCAGCCTTCTTTACTTCACCTTCCCTCTGAAATTGGGCTTAGATATCATTTGGTTACCTCAGTCACCTATAGATATTAAATATGCTCAAGTGTGATTAAAATGAGAGAGCCTTGCCTCTTATTTATACTCTCCAAGTAGCTTCCTTAGAATCTTCTAGGCCACTTTGTCCACATAGTCACCTATGTCCAACTTTGCCCAAATTGCCACTTGTCCATGTATCCAATAGCCACTTGACCACTTAACCGATTTTCCTCATTTTAGAGTTAACCTTATTATAACCACTTTCTATAATTAGAAAGTTCTCCATTTACTTTATTATTTAAATAATTCTCCTTGACTTTGTTACTTCACTTTTTTATTTAAATAATCCTCTTTGATTTTGTCACTTCATTTTATTATTTAAATAATCCTCTTTGACTTTGTCACTTCACTTTATTATTTAAATAATCCTATTTGACTTTGTCACTTCACTTTATTATTTAAATAATTTCTTCTTTGCAAGCACTTTGACTTCTTTGACCTTTTGTGGTTTCAAGCCAATCATATGAGGGTCCTTCAACTTCGTAAGACCATAAATCTCAAACTGTGAAGAGTTATGTGACGTTCCACATACCACCGAAAATAGCATGACATGTACTATCCATATAGAATAATCTTACCTGCAAGTATATCAAAACTCATACCATTATGCATCAAACAAAATTGGGTTCATTACCCAAACCTTTGTGCTACCGAAATTCGCTACCGGACTTTCTTCAAGGGTTGACATCAATGACAACCAACCCAATTAATAAACATATTTCATACTTTGATGGATCTTCCAGGGTAACTACGCAAGCTTGGGTGCATAATTTATATAACTATTTACAGCTTAACCCCATGAGGGAGATGGATTCCATCAAGTTTTCCACCATTTACTTGGAAGGAAAAGCTCATGATTGGTGGTGTCATGGTATGAATACCTTAGGTCATAACCATATTACTGCTTATATAGAGTTCACTCAGAGACTTATTGATATGTTTGATCATGGATATCTAGTGTTACATTTCAAGGAGCTCACACAACTCAAGCAAATTGGGTAACTAGAGATCTATATAGATGAGTTTCAGAGGGTGGTTGTAATGGTGCCAAATGTGTCTCAAGAGAGATTGATGATGCTATTTACTGAGGGATTGATGAAACCCTTATGGGGTTGGGTTAAGGCTTTTAAGACTTCCAACCTACAAGAGGCCATATGGAGGACTAGGGATTTGATGGGATCTGTAGCAAAAACCAAATTTGCTCCTAGACCACCCATAAACCTAGGGGGAAGATATCAAAGGGGAGTAGACATAGGAAAAGGTAGGATGGATGAGGCTACTAGGAGGGAATTGAGGAGGAAGCAAATTTTCTTCACATGCAAGGAACATTGGGATCCAGGGCACAAATGCATGGGTAAAGGCAAGGCACATTACATTGAGGTGATTTCTGATGATGAGAAGGAAGAAGATTTCGGCCACATCCAGAACATGGATGCAAATCCACCTAGAATAGACCCTAAAAAGAATGAAGAAGAGGAAGAAGCATGTTTCGACCTTGCAACAGACAAGGTCACAATAGGCTCCATTAGTGGGGTGCCTAAATTCAACACCTCCAGGATGAGAGGAGTGCTTCAGGGACAAAAGGTTTTAGTACTCATTGATGGGTGAGGTTAACACAACTTCATTGATTCAACTTTATTGAAAAGAATGCATATACCTAAAATTTAGTTTGAAGGCTTTCGTGTGGAGGTAGTAGGGGGGTGCACCATGCCTTGTGACGGGTATATTGCAGGGATGAAACTTACATTGGGAAGGCATGACTTGGTACATGATTTCTATGTGATGGATCTACCAGATACTAACATCATCTTGGGAGTTCAGTGGTTTAGTACATTGGGACCTATCACTACCAACTACAAAACCATGGAGATGTCATTCATTGAAGAAAATGGGAGAAAGGTGATACTAAGAGGGATGACAGGTAATACACTTAGAGTGGTAACAACAAAGCACGTGGATTCCTTTTCTAGGAGAGAAGACATTATATATGTAGCAGAATGTAGAATACCAATTCAGGTGGATAAGAAGGGACATCCTCATTATGCTCAAGACATTCAGAAAATTATTGGTAGTCACAACAAGGTATTTGAACCTATTCCTCCAGAAGCACCACCATATAGGGGGTTTGAGCATATTATAGAATTGTAAGAAGAAGCAAAACCTGTCATTACTACTCCTTATAGACACACAAAAAAGTATAAGGATGAAATTGAAAAGGAAATCAAAGAACTATTGGACATGGGCCACATTAGACCAATTTCTAGTCCTTTTGCATCTTCAGTGGTATCGGTAAAGAAGAAAGAAGGGACTGTGTGCATGTGCATTGACTATAGGGAATTGAACAAAAAAAATCAAGAACACGTACCCTATCCCTCAGATATATGAGCTATTGGATGAGCTTCATGTCACTATCTACTTCACCAAAATAGACTTGCACTCTGGCTATCATTAGATCAAAATGAGGGAGCAATATGTGCCCAAAACAACCTTCATATGTCCTTATGGTCACTATGAATTTTTGGTTATTCCCTTTGGGATAACTAATGCACCAACCACCTTCCAATCTTGTATAAATCATGTCTTCAACAAGAAATTAAGGAAGTTCCTCTTAGTCCTCTTTGATGACTTGTTGATTTATAGCAAGACTTGGGAGGATCATCTTCAGCCTGTAGATCAAATATTGAGCATTATGGAGGGATAATATTTATATGCTAAAGATTCCAAATGCGAATTTGGGATGACTAAAGTCCTTTATTTGGGACATATCATTGGAGTGAAAGGATTACAGGTGCACCAAGAAAAGATAAAATTCATACTTGACTGGCCAACACCCAAGACTCTTACTGAGTTGAAAGGATTCCTTGGCATTTATTGTTACTACAGGAGGTTTGTCAAAGGCTTCTCCCAACTTTGCACACACTTGAAAAATTTGACCAGAAAAGGCGTATTTAAATGGAATCAAGAGGCACATATGAAATTTGACAAAATGAAGAAGGTAATGAGCACTTTTCCGGTAATTTCTTTACTATATTTCTCACAACCCTTCATATTTGAGTGTGATGCCTCAAGCGAGGGTATTGGAGCATTACTTATGTAGAGTAGGCACCCCATTGCCTATGAGAGCCAAAAATTGAGGGGCCCTGAACTTTTATACACTATTTATGACAAAGAGATATTAGCAATTATGCATGTGTTGGCTAAATTCAGACAATACTTAGTTGGGGCGAAATTTGTTGTGAGGAAAGATCACAATAGTCTCAAGTACTTTTTGGACCAAAAGGACCTAAATGAAAGACAACAAAAATGGGTTAGAAAGATCCAAGACTATTACTTTGACATTGAATTTGTTAAGGGGAAAAACAATGTGGTGGATGATCCTCTATCCAAAAGACCTTCAGTTTCTGCTATGACATATTCAGTTGATTAGAAGGCACATCTCTTGGTGGAATATTCTAAAAATAGGTTTGGTTGTGAGTTGATGGATGGGCAGGTACAGGATGATAACTTCAAGATTGTGGATGTCATCATATGCTACAAGGGTAAAATCTTCTTTGTTCCCAAGTCAACATTCAAAACAAGAGTATTACAGGCATGTCATGATTCACCATTGTCAAGGCATCAGGGGTTTGTCAAAACATACATGCAGGTAAGGGAAATATTTGCATGGAGGGGAATGAAAGAAGATTTGATGCTCCATATCAGGGAATGCTCCACTTGTCAGGAGAACAAGGATGAAAACACTCATCCAACAGGTCTATTGCAACCACTCCATATCCTAGAGCATAAATGGGAAAGTATATCAATTTGGAGAACTTGTTGTTGATGCTCGATGTGATCTTCCACTATTTGAACCTTAGATTTTTCTTTTAGAGAAGAAGTGATGGAAGGAGGGTGGTATCCATAGAGTGCCATAAAGGGTGTCATTTTTGTTGCAGTATGAAAGGAAGTGTTATACCACCATTCTGCCAAGGGTAACCATTTGAACCATTGTGTTTGATTATCAGAGACAAAGCAACAAAGGTAGCCTTCCAGACATTTGTTCACTACCTCGGTTTGTCCATCATATTGCAGATGATAGGATGAGCTATGAGCCAATTGAATACCCAAACAAGAAAATAATTATGTCAAAAAATGTCTAGTGAATATGGGATATCTGTCACTTACAATAATCTTTGGGCTGCCATGTAGCTTTTAAATTGTCTCCATGAATGCGGTGGAAACTGTACCAGCTTTGAAGGGATGAGAGAGTGCACAAAAGTGTGTGTACTTCGTCAGTCTATCAACAATCACCATGATGACACTCTTTCCTTCAGAAGTCGGTAACCCTGTGATGAAATCCATGGAAACCTCCTCCCAACGCTGACTTGGGATGGCTAATGGTTGTAAAAGACCTGGGGTCTTAATTGTTTCCACCT
>ML790946.1:74976-87576 GCA_009831015.1 Picea engelmannii
TCATTTATGTCCCTACGCATTTCTTCACCTTCATCAAGAGTCCAAGTAGGATTGTCTGGAGGCTTATTTGGTGTAGAAGTTCCCTTTTTTGGTGGCATGTTGGCCAAGTATCACTTTAAACCTTGATTTTGAGGTGATTTATTTTTTGCAATTCCACAGGTCTGATCAAAATTGGATGTGCCAAGTGGAATTTACGGTAACTTCCCCACAACTTGCTCATTTTTTGCCTTTCCAGAAGATCTCACTTGTATAGCATGCCTTGCACAAAATAAATGATATAAAATTCTGAAACTCATACCTGAAATACTACAGATTGTCCACTATCCAATGAAACCAGTCTCACTCAATTTGGATACTCTAGGAAGAAGTTATTATTGTTTTACCTGGAACACCTTCTTGAGACTAATCAATAGGACTAGTCAGGTACCCTATATTCCACAAGGTGTATCTACAAATTTAATATGACCCATAAGATGTAATTTTTACCAAATATACCTTACTAATTTATGTTAATAGCCTCCATATTTCAGGGTCTGCAATGCTACATAAAATTTTATAGCGCAAATTCCACAATGACTCATTTCAGGATGATTCCAGAACCCTAACTTGCACAGGGTGTATCTCTGAAATTATAAGGCCTCAGGAGCTGAAATGTTAACCCAACGTACCTTGATCTGTCTACTAAATATCCTCCAAGTCGTTCCTTCTGAAACATTGTAGAAAAAAAGTTATAGCGAAAATGCCACGGTGTCTCAGATGTAGAAGCGAAACCCCAAGACCTTGAGCTCCGATACCATATGTTAAGAACCAAATATCAATATAGCATAGAAAAACCTCAGAATAAATACTCAACACCTTGAAAAAGAGAGAATTTCATATAATAAGCCTCTTCGAGGGGGCAACCTCCTTTTACCCCACATAAATGTTCAAGTACAAGATGATTACAAATGAAAATGTCTCTTTGGTATATATAGGAGACTAGGAGGTATAATTAAAACTAATGGAATAAAGTCGACATAAATAAAATAAAATTACTAATCTAATATGCCCCAATTAAGGGGTAATGATCCAATATTAGGGCTTAACACATTTCATCACGAGATTTCCCAAGGTCCAAGGCAAGGATTGCATCTTCGTGATTGTGGACAGATTAATCAAGTTTTCCCATTTCTTTGCCATTGCCATAGATTACAGTGCTTCATGGGTTGTAGATTTTTTCTTCAGGGAGATCTTCAGGTTGCATGGTTTACCCAAAACCATAGTGAGTGATAGGGACAACAAGTTCATGAGCACCTTTTGGCAGGAGCTATTCAGGTTGGTAGGTATGACCTTGACCCCCAGTACTAGCTATCATCCTCAAAATGATGTTCAGACTGAGATAGTCAACAAGTGGGTTGAAGGATACCTTCAAAATTATGTTTCAGGGCAACATAAGGGATGTGTTAATTGGCTACATTTGGGTGAGTATTGTTACAACACCACCTACCACATGTCTATTGGTATGTCACCTTTTAGGGCCTTATACATTTATGATCCACTCATCTTTGTGGAAATTGTATTAGGTGATAATAGAGCTCCTATGGTATAGGATTGGATCCAACAAATCCAGGATATACTCAAAGAAGTTAAGGACCACCTGCAAAGGGTGCAAAATTAGCAAAAGGTACAAGTAGATAAACATAGAGTAGAGTGCACATTTGAGGTTGGTGACCTTGTATACTCTAGGATCCAACCTTACAGACAAGCATATATTAAGAGGAATGGCGCAAAAAAGATCCAACCTCACTTCTTTGGGCCATACAGGGTAAAAATAAAGGTAGGGGTTGTGGCATATGAGATTGATCTACCCCCAGAAACCAAGATACACAATGTATTTCATGTATCTTGTTTAAAAAGATCCATAGGGAAACACGTCATTCCTATTGAGGAACTACCTCCCTTGGATGAGGAGGGACAGTTGATACTTATACCAGAGGAAGTGTTAGAAGTAAGGGAGAAGAGGCTAAATAAGAGGAACATCAGGGAGTACTTGATCAAATGGAAGAACTTACCTATAGAATATGCTACTTGGGAAAGTGAAAAAGTTCTTCAAAAGGCAGGCTCAAAATTGCTTGTGGACAAGCAATTTTCAGTAGGGGATACTATAATGTCCCCCACCTCTTGATAAGAGGTTAGGAGAGACTTAGTAGTTTAGTTATCCCCACTAGAATATAGTCTCATGAGTCATGGGGACTAATAAACCTCAAAGTATTCACCTAAGCACAATGTTTTAATTTAAAAGTGACTTTGGGGAGAAAAGGTAAAGTAAGTGGAGGAAAAGACCACATGAGGAAAAGAAAAGAGTTAACCTTAGGAGGTGGTCAACTAATTCAACTGAGAAACATAACATGAGTATAAAAAGAAAAGGAGGGCACCTCATTGATTATTTTGGTTACTATTACTTTTGCATTTTGATCTCTAGAGACAAAGACGTGGCACCTTGTTACTGGCTCGTTTTTATGCAACAATTTGGACTCTATGGGGTTCGAACCAAAGCCTCTCCACTGGGCTATGCCTTGGTATGGATAGGCTAGCCAGGCCACCTGCGAGTGGTGCTTACAAACTATAGCGCCATTTTATTATTTATGTTGTATAATGTGGCATGTCTAGGCGAAAAAGGGTTGGGGGCCTAGCCCCAACCCTCGAGTATACGATTGAGATATGGTGATCGTAACCTATGCTATGGTTTGTTGGGCACGGATAGAGAGTTGTGTTAGAATATGATGGGTGTGCTCATTTTACCATAGAAAATATCACTATTTTCACCCAACCATAGGTTGAAGACACCCTCCGAGCACCTTAACCTTGATAGAGAATCATTCCGGAAGAAAACCCTAGGCTAGATAACCAAACAAAAGGTAGTGCATCTTCCTCCAAGGATAGCGCACCAAACAAGAGTTGATCAGATAGTCCAAACCATAACTAAGAGATAGTCCAAGCCATAATGAAATATGCTAGCTGTAGCAGCTGCAACAACAACTCTCCTCCAGAATTGCACACAAAATTACCCAACTGCAGTGCGCACAAGTGTGCTCTGCAGTTCTGAGAATGCTGGCCAGAATGAAGGCTGGCCTCTTGTATTTATACTAAATATGGCAGACTTCCAGGGATGACTTCTCATTTTGGGTACTTTTTACACATTATTTTGGTCACTCTAATGATGACCCCATAGGCATGTGTTCAGGCTTCCAAAACAATCTTTCACATGAGGAAAATGGTTGAGTTCTTCCCATACAAGGAACATTTTTAGAATGACGTTGCAGGCTAACAGTGGTACATAGTGCGGAAAACCTTGATTTTCGCAGGCTGCTCTATGCCTGGCCCGCAGGATTTCTGCATGCTTCTATATAGGCAGGGTGCGGTGGCGCTTGAAGCTAAGAAAAGGAAGAAGTTTCTAGAAGTTTCTAGAAGGAGAATCTTCTAGAATGTGAGGTGGTGTCCGTATGGTTGTGATCTTACTGGATTCTCTGATTTGGTGAGATCATCCTCATCCTAGTAGCCACTTCACATTCTCCTATATAATAATGTATTTCTCATGGAAAAGGTTAAGCAAGGTCAAGCAAGATTGAGCAAGAATAGGTGAAGACTGTGTGAAGAATCCTGATACAATTGATGCTTGAGGCCTCCATTTGTCCATCAAGCTTTGTGGAGTATCTTCATGAAAATTCGGAGCAAGGGTATGTGTGTGTTGGAACAAAGGACCAGTGAAAGGGAACTTGCGACATAAAGGCAATCTGGTTGTATCTTCCACTTTTACTTAATATGATATAGTGACATGTTTCTTTCCCATAAAATCATTAGCATTTTATTACGTGACTCTTTGATCACATGTTTAGGTCTCCATTGAATATACAATTATTGCTTTCACTTTGGTTGGTTTGTGTCATTACATATTTGATCTCACAAGAGCATCGGAGCGAAGCAGGGACAACAGAGATATAAGGAAGCAATATATAAAGGTATGTCATACACTCCTTCTTCAGTGATAAATTCAATGGTAGTAACCTAGGGAAAACCTCATGTCTTGTCTTGTTTTGCTCTAGATCTAGTTGGATCTAGGGAGATTAGTTTATGTCTGCATTCACCGATTTATCCAATAACAAAATTGGCAACTCCTTTTTCTCGCTTCCATGTAGGTTTTTGGCAATCAAAAACCTACATGGAAGCGAGAAAAAGGGATTATCATCTTCAAACATTGCATTTGAATTTCTTTTTTGAGACAATGAAATGCATGGGTGAATTTTTGGACTTTCGGCCGCCGCAAGAAATATTTAGATACAGTGCGGGGTTTTCGTAGGTGAGCCATAGGGCACCTACGGAAATCCTTGATTTCCATAGGTCCCGATATTGGCCACCTGCGGCGGCCCCAGTGTGCATCCATCGACCCAAAAACTCACCCAAAAACCACTTTTTAACCAAAACAAATGCATTTTAATCCATTGAAAAGGAAGGGGATGACGAGCTTACCGTGTTGATGGAGACCATTTTCTAAATGGTAGCCTGTGCTTCTTGCAATCGACAACCAAAAAAGGAGGTGAAAACAGGGTTTCTAGACAAGTTTCGAATGAAATGCAAATGAAATAGCAAATGAGAAGTTTTACCCCTATTTATTCAAATTTTTCTTTTTCTAAATAATATTTTATTATTTTAATGCATTTTATCAGTATCTAAAGGTCTAATGGTTCCATGATTCTTTTATTTTTTCGCAGGTGAAAAGACTAAAATCCTGAACAATGCCGGATGGGTGTTTTTTTATTCACTTTACTAGTCCTTTTTATGGTTTTTTAGAGAAACCTCGAGCCTAGTCTTTGTTCATTCTCGTGCTCGAAAATCATTGAGAACGCAACCGAGTATACTTTTGTCGTTATTTTGTACTCGTCATGGAAACACAAAAAACGGAACCCACGGAGTATCCTTTAAGCTCTTTTCACACTCCATAAAAACGAAAAGATTGTCGAGTGACCTTATTCTTTTCACCTCGTAAAATTATTTGAAGAAAACATTCGATGGGCGATAGTTTATCACTTTTTTGGTCCCGTCGAATTATTTTACGAAAAAAGGAACTGAGAGAGTTCTCTTTAATGTGTTTTTCATACTTTGTAAACATGAAAAACCCTTGAGTTTTCTATCTTTGCACTTGTTAAACAAACATCGAAATACCCACATGGGACCAAACCACTCCTTCTTAGGGTTCGTTAAAAATACTCCGAGGGACTTGTTCGAAGGATGAGCTTATATCAACAAGCATATGTTATCCTCCTCAAGCTTACATAAAAATAAAGAGGTACTCACCATAAATGGTGGGGGGAAATTTGGGAAAGAAATGTGTTTATGTACATGTGTTAGTGGCAGTACTAGTCACTCTTGAACATGACACCCCCTTCATCATTTGAATCCGGGTTGGGAAATTCATTTGTCTCTCATGTGGCCTTCTTCGAATTCATATGTTGGGTCGTCTTTTGAGTCAATGCTGCCAAGATCAGTGTCGTGTCATTCATATTTTCAAGAGAAGTCCAAACAAGCCCTCCCTCAAGTCGACCATCTGCATTGTCATTTCTTACTATGTCGGCCTTCCCTGTGTTAGTTTCAAATCATTTTCATACTTTGATCTACCCTAAATCTGTTACTTATTTCGTGTCACTGATGGGGGATACGTCAAGGCCCTCCTGTGACGAGTATTTTCCTATCGAATTCAACTCATCATCCAAGAACAAGACTTAGAAAGTGTTTAGTACCTTAGATCCTGCATGCCTCAATGGTAGGTTTCTTCGCTCTCGACAACGGATTCACATCATTGGTTCTTGATCGAGATATTTCATTGAGTGTTCGAATTCAACTCATTTATTCACGATCGTTGGAGTGTAGTAAGGTACCTTGGGAGTCATTGACATCAATGGTGATTTCCCCCGCACTTGTTAACAGTTTTCATCAATGACCAGTAATCAAGTGGTTTCTTCCATGTTCAACTTCAACACCTGTAATCGCATGGTTATATTCGCACTTACAGACGATGAGATTGAAGACCCTGGATCTTATCTTTTTGGCCCAGGTTGCAATGGAGTATTTGTTGGGGCTCATAAATGTCCTATTCTCATCCACCTTTCCCTTCATCATTCTCCACATTTCATCACCCCATTAACCTTTCACGATATCATTTCCATAAATATACTTGGGTTTCACCTTATTATTCTCCACTTTATTCATTTTAGTATTTAAAAGGAATTTGTGATTAAATGTTAGAAAATTGACATGTTTTCATATATATCTCAAATATGTGTGAGCTTTGTAATGTGTAGGAATATGTGAAAGATTAATTCAAAGGACTTCTCGAATACTTCCTCCACCATTTCAATATTTTAGGAGATAATTCAAGCCCATTCCAAGGAGAAGATCATGGAGATTTGGTTGGAATATCTTATCTAAGATATATGAGAGATATGTGTGAGGATTTAAAGGGATTATATTTTGTAATAATGGGAAATAGGTTGAGAGAAAAGTGGATTTGTAATAATGAGATGGTTATCTTATCTTCAAGGTTCTCATGTATAAAAGAGAGTGCTCTCTCTTCATGAGAATTCAATTAGGAGCAATTAGAATTCAATCAGTTGTAAGTAGAGAATTAGAGTAGTCATTAATGGTAGTTATTAGGATTCGAAAGAGAAAGGGATTCTTAGCTTTGATTCATGGTTTTGGTTTTCATGCTTTTATTATTTTCTTATGAAGATTGATTTGGTTATTGTAATAGAAGATTGCTTCATTGGCGTGAGCTCACATATGTTGTTGTTTTATTTAACTCTTAACATGTTGTACTTGCTTTTCCTTCATGTAGTTCTCCATTTCTAGATTAATTCCTTCATGCAATTTCTCATTCCTAGATCAATTTCATTTACGCAACTAGATTAATTCAATTCCAAGTCGTGTGTTAAATTAATGATTCTATTTCAGTCGTGTGTTAGATTAATGATTCAATTTCAATTATAGCTTAAAAATTAGATTAGATTAGTCCCACTTCAATCTTGCATATACTTTGCGTGTGCTTCGTCGGTTTACAAACCCCGGGTTGACAAATTAGATAGTTGGGTAAATACTACAATGCAATTAATTCAACATTAGTTCAGACCAATGTAACGATTGTTGTTCCTTTTGTTTCGATTGTTATTCCTTTTGCAGGTCATGTTGTTCCTTTGAATAGAATGAATTTCGTTCCCTTTACGATTGTTGTTCCTCTATAGGTGTTGCATCTTTAGAGGCTGGGTATTGAAAATAGAAGGTAAGAACCTACGTAGGCGACAAGTAAAACGCTTGTGCCAGTGCCTACCTTTGGTTGATGCATAGAGGTTGTTTTTAGGACATCTTTAGAGCCCAATAGTATTTATGATTTGAATTGACACACAGATCCACTTTGTATGTCTCGTGGTTGTGTCTGAACTTACACTTTCTAATACATAGATCCAGGGTGTATTTATGGTGGCTATGTAGAATCTTGATGACATGGATCCACAATGTATAATTGGGGGCCATGCCTTGCATTTATGATTTCAATCACTTGTAATCTAAGCATGGGAATGCCTACATCAGAAATGGTATAATTCTATGCAGATGCTTGATTGTTTGCAGGTTCCTGATTGGTGCACTCCTTGTTTCCGACATACATACGCATTTTACAAAGTATTTCAGCTGTCATATGTTCCAGCCTCATACTTTGGGGGGAATTTTGTTACACATTATTTTGGTCACTCTGATGATGAACCCATAGGCATGTGTTAAGGCTTCCAAAACAATATTTCACATGAGGAAAATGGCTGAGTTCTTCCCCTACAAGGCACATTTTTAGAATGACGTTGTAGGATGACAATGGTACACAGTGCGGAAAACCTTGATTTTCGCAGGCTGATCTATGCCTGGCCCGCGGGATTTCCACATGATGTTATATAGGCAGGGTGCGACAACGCTTGAAGCTAAGAAAAGGAAGAAGTTTCATGAAGTTTCTAGAAGGAGAATCTTCTAGAATGTGGGGTGGCATCTGTATGGTTGTGATCTTACTGGCTTCTCTGATTTGGTGGGATCATCCTCATCCTAGTAACCACTTCACCTTCTATATAATAATGGATTTCTCATGGAAAAGGTTAAGCAAGTTCAATCAATATTGAGCAAGAATAGGCTGAAGACTATGTGAAGAATCCTGATATAATTGGTGCTTGAGGCCTCCATTTGTCCATCAAGCTTTGTGGACTATCTTCATGCAAATTCAGAGCAAGTGTATGTGTGTGTTGGAACAAAGTACCATCGAAAGGGAACTTGAAACATCAAGGCAATTTGGTTGTATCTTCCACTTTTACTTAATATGATACAGCGGCATGTTTCTTTCCCATAAAATCATTATCATTTTATTACATGACTCCTTGATCACATGTTTAGGTCTCCATTGAATCTACAATTATTGCTTTCACTTTGGTTGGTTTGTGTCATTACAGATCTGATCTCACAAGAGCACCAGAGCAAAGTAGGGACAACAGAGATATAAGGAAGTGATATATAAAGGTATGTCATACACTCCTTCGGTGCTAAATTCAATGGTAGTAACCTAGGGAAAGTGTCATGTCCTATCTTTTTTTGTTCTAGATCCAGGTGGATCTAGGGAGATAAGTTTATGTCCGCATTCACCAATTTATCCAATAAAAATACTAATTCTTTAGTATATAATATTTCTTCTACTTGACTTCTTCTCTTGGAGGCTAATAACCTAATACAAGTTATCCTCTTGAGTCGACTTGTCTTCTAGGGTTATTAGCCAACTCATTAGGGTTTCTTCTTGCTTCCCGAAATATTCTATTCTCGTCAGGTTTACACGTGGAGGTAAATGCCTCTCACAGCTACCATAATATCAACACTCCCTCCTGGATAGGGAGGTATTGAAGATAATGGTATTGAGCACAAACATACCATTCACCCGGTAGCATCAACATAGTTGTATAGACTATCTCATGACTAGATCATGAGTACCATCATCGCCATCAGTGTCATAAGTTTCATCATCTCTCAAAACCATACTCCATCTGAGTAATTAGACATGATGCTGGATAAGTCACTCACTCCACAAAGTGACACACAAGCCATTATTCTAATCCAAACATATTTCCTAGAAGGATAAATGTCCTTAACCATTTTTCGTCTGGGAAATCTCTGTCCATTGATCATCCATGTAGCTGATAATCATTTCCAACACTATTGATAGTCTTCAAGGAAATCAGAACAATATCATTCAATAGAACACAATTGTGTCTATCCATAGTAGTACACAACTACAATCTAGGGGTACACTACCACACCAAGTAGCACACAAGTACTTGATCAGTGACGTATATTCACAAATAGTGAAACACATCCACCACAGTAGTATACATCTACTATCTAGAGACATACAGTCTTCATAACAATCATCTAATACCAACCTACACAAAATCAATGTTATGATATAAACTAAATCATCTGGGCCATTATTCCACTCACATCTATGAGATCTGGAAGAGCATCTTCCCTCCGAAGGTCAAACATCAATGATGAGATATCTAGACTATTCTTCTCAAGCAAGGAAGAATAATTGTCCTGATTTCTGAGCCTGGACCATTCCTCCGGCACTAAACAAAGTGCAACCTAGAGAGAATGAGTCTGCCCTAGGGAATGCATGTCCCTGATTGCTGGACCTGGACCATTCCCCACCCTAAGCCATTCCTCCGACACTAAACAAAGTGCAACCTGGAGAGAATGAATCTACCCTAAGGAATGACTATCCAGACCATTTCCTAAGGAAATGAATGTCCCGCACCAACCTCCAAAATGGACCATTCTTCGAAACTGCTCACAACTGTGAGCTTTGAAAGAATGAATTTTCGGCGAGGCGGTCCAATCTTCTTGAGTAACCCTCAAGAAGAGAGACTGCCCTAGACCATTTCCCATGTTAACCACAATGGGAAATCATTGTCTATGGTACATCAACAATCCATCGAACCATTTTCATTACAAAAATGACCGTTGGATCTGGACCATTTTTCGAACTAGAAAATGTATGTCCGTGAGAAATCTCAAACCACTTTCCAAACTGGAAAGGAAATGCTCATCCTGGACCATTTTTTGAACTGAAAAATGACTGTCGATAAATCAATAACACATCATTGCTCCCTCCCAACCTGGGAGTCATCTCTTCCTTTTTCAATATATATATATTGGAGAACAACTTCTCTTTTCTGGACTTCATCATGGAGAATGTAATGCTTTGATCTTTCTGGAACACTGGTTTTCTCTGCAGGCTTCATATAGCTCTGATCAATATAGTATATCATTATTGGATTCCTTTTGGTTTCCTGGTAGATCATAACATCGTGGCAAGGGTCATATCGGAACATATCCAAGTGGTACTTCTTCTGCCATCATGAGAGTTTGTCATGGATTATCAATCCATCATTTTGAGCTTTTGAGTAACCATTCTAATACAATATCTCTGATATAGAAAGTCTTCACCACGCTTCTATTGTGCATTGGAGGTTCTTCACCAAGTTGTCTTCTTCCATCAGCATACAAGGGTCTCTTTCTGGTATACCTCAAAGCCTTGAGGTTGCTCCACATATAAACTCCAACCCATGGATATTGTGAACGATATACTGGCTCATGTAGAGGTATGTCTGGTTTACTTGGAGCAAACAATCATCATAGTCTTCTCCCTCCATCTAGAAGAACGTCTAGTTCTAGATCTCACAATGCTTGCATTCATAATTCTTCCATACATTGTTCTTCATCACACTTTTCATTTCCTTTGCTTGATTGCTTTTTGGTGAGTTCATATCAGGCTTGTAGTCTTGTGATTCTCAATACAATGACTGGTTGTTTTGTCTTTTCTTTCTTTCCTGGAATCTTCATGTTCTTCCTCATGTTTCTCTTTAGCTTCTTGGGTCCATGGAGTTTCTTATAGATTCCATGCCTTAAAGATTTCACTTCTTTCTTTCATCATAGAATCACGGATGTGGATGGACAACTAGGGATACTTTTAGGCTTCTTTTTGAAGAAGGATTCTTCTAAAGTCAAACTGAACACATACTGCTTTTCATGGATGCTACCATGGATATATACTTCATCATTTTCAATGGATCATAGGATTAGCTCCCTCCTAATCCTTTCTTCATGTATGAGTGCATGTTTTTCTTTTGGAAGTATATAATCGGCTCCCTCCATCTAACATAATCTGTTAAGCCCTAATATTGGATCATTACCCCTTAATTGGGGCATATTAGATTAGTAATGTTATTTTATTTATCTCGGATTTAGGCCATTAGTTGTAATTATACCTCCTAGTCTCCTATATATACCAAGGAGACATTTTCATTTTGAATCATCTTGTACTTGAACATTTAAGTCGGGTAAAAGGAGGTTTCCCCCTCGAAGAGGCTTATTATCTGAAATTATCTCTTTTGCAAGGCATTGAGTACTTTCTCTGAGGTTTTTCTATGCTATATTTATATTTGGTTCTTAACATATGGTATCAGAGCTCAAGGTCTTGGGGTTTCGCTACTACATCTGAGACACCTTGGAATTTTCGCTATAAATTGTTTTCTACAATGTTTTAGAAGGAACAGCTTTGAGGATATTTAGTCTATGGACCAAGGTACTTTGGGTTCAAAATTTATCTCTTGAGGCCTTATAATTTCAGAGATACAGCCTGTACAAAATAGGGTTATGGAATCATCCTGAACCGAGTCTTTGCGGAATTTTCGCTATAAAACATTTTTTGTAACATTTCAGACCCTGAAATCTAGAGAATATTTACATAAATTAGTAAGGTATATGTGGTAAAAATTTCAGCTTCTGGGTCATCTTAAATTTGTATATACACCCTGTGTAAGATAGGGTATCTGACTGGTCCTATTGACTAGTCTCAAGAAGGTGGTCCAAGTAAAACAATCATGACTTCTTCCTAGAGCATCCAAATTATGTGGGACTGGTTTCATTGGATCGTGGATAGTCTGTAGTATCTCTGGTGTGAGTTTCAGAATTTTATATCAATTATTTTGTGCGGGGCACACTATACAAGTGAGATCTCCTGGAGAGGCCAAAAATCGGCAAGTTGTGGGGAAGTTACCATAAATTCCACTTGGCACATCCAATTTTGATCAAACCTGTGGCATTGCAGAGAAGAAATATCAGAGAAATACATAAAAGAAAGTTTCATTCCCATAAGGGATGAAACTTGGGAGATACAACAAAAGAAATATTGTCTAGCAGAACCACCTCAAAATCAAGGTTCAAAAGTGATACTTGGCCAACATGCCACCCAAAAAGGGAACTTCTACACCAAATAAGCCTCCAGAAAATCCTACTTGGAATATTGATGAACGTGAAGAAATGCGTAGGGACATAAATGAACTAAAAAATAAGATGGATTCAATGGAAGCTAAGTTGGATACTAAGATGGATTCAATGGAAGCTAAGTTGGATACTAATATAGATGGTTTAAAAGGGGAGATCATGGAAGTATTGAAAAAATTCGTAACAGAGAAGACACCTGAAAGT
>ML790946.1:91681-117571 GCA_009831015.1 Picea engelmannii
TCTTTTATACAGAAGCATCCAGAGTTACTCAAGCGTTGCGGACAACACTTGTCTCAAGGGGAGGGGCATGTTAAGCCCTAATATTGGCTCATTACCCCTTAATTGGGGCATATTAGATTAGTAATGTTATTTTATTTATGTCAACTTTAGGCCGTTAGTTGTAATTATACCTCCTAGTATCCTATATATACCAAGGAGACATTTTCATTTTGAATCATCTTGTACTTGAACATTTAAGTGGGGTAAAAGGAGGTTGCCCCCTCGAGGAGGCTTATTATCTGAAATTATCTCTTTTGCAAGGCATTGAGTACTTTCTCTGAGTTTTTTCTATGCTATATTGATATTTGGTTCTTAACATAATCCACGCTTCCATCTGCATCCTTATTGCCTTCTACAAAGTGTCACAAGTCTTACTCTAATTTCCTCTTGATTGTTGATTTCTGCTTATCTTGCAACTGTTACTTTTGTAATAACTTCCACATGAATTGTTACCAAGGTTTGTTGATGTACTTCATTATTTCATGTGTATTATCTTGTCTTGTAGTCATAGTGATAGTAATGTTGTTGTTCTTCTCTTGGAACATATTATCTTCTAGAAAATAGATATGAAAGATATGTACAGATACTATGCAAACAAGGTATGTACAAGAACTATGAAGAATATTGTTACCTTGTATTTAGAAGAAGAAGTCTATTTTATCCTTCTTGGTATTCCTTGAGGGTTTCCTTTCTTCGGCAACTGATGCTTTGTGTGTCTCCTTCCTTTTATTTAACTCAGGACAATGATTCTTGTAGTGACCATGCTTTTGACAATTGAAGCATTGTATCCTTGCCATATATTTCTCTTGATTTGTTTTCTTCCTGGAGCCAAACTTATTTTTGTTCCTGAAATCCTTGAACCTTGTTGTGAAGGCTTGATCATTGTACTTATTTTGGGGTTTCTCTTTTTCAGTGATCCTTGATTATTCTTGAGCACAACAAGTCCAAAGTTCTTCAAATGTAGGATACTCCTTCCTTGTGTTCATGCTTGCGGCAAATGCATCCCACGTCTTGGGAAGACCATTGAGTACTATGTTTACCAATTCCTTCTCTGAAATGGTCTCTTCAATAGCTTGTAATTGATCTCTTAACTGAGATATTTTCACAAGGTATGATGTTATGTTGTCATCATAATTCATCTTCATGTCACAGAGCTCATTCTTCAGACTCATTACTTGTCCAATGTTTCTGACTGAGAAGAGATTTGTTAGGGAATCATACATCTTCTTTGATGAGTTGAGATGGGAGATGTAGGGTATTAAGTGGTATTTTATAGAGTCCACTATGATACTCATGGCATTGATGTCACCGTCTTTGAACTTCTCCATAACTGCAACGTTTTGTTCTTCCTTCTCCTTTCCTTCTTCAAACTCTGGTTCCACGATATTTCCTTTTACGATATCCAACACTTTATTCTTGGAAAGGATGAGGTCAATCCTTGTCTTCCACGCTCTGAAGTTAGAATCTCCATCTAACTTGTTTTCTGACTTCATAATTCATGGCTTCTTTGGCTTGGTCAACCCTAGATTTGACCAAAAACTCAAACTTGACGTCTTGGCTTGCTGAGAGTACTAGGAGGTGCACTAGGCTAGGGCGCACTGGTCTATATGGAAATCAGGTCAATCTCTTCACTTAAGGTGCCTCAATGAGAGGGTTATGGTTTCTGCAACTGCACCTGCTAGTAACCTTAGCGACAATGCTTTAGTAACTGTTCCTGCTAGAAACCCTAGCGACATTTCTTCAACGAGCTTAATATCCTTATGGCTATGCTCCCTTCCAATGGTTAGACTGAATGAAGGAGGTGTGGGCCCATAACCTGTTAGAATATGATGGATGTGCTCATTTTACCATAGACAATATCACTATTGTCACCCAACCATAGGCTAAAGCCACCCTCCGAGCACCTTAACCTTGACAGAGAATCATTCTGGAAGAAAACCCTAGGCTAGATAGCCAAACAAAAGGTAGCGCATCTTCCTCCAAGGATAGCGCACAAAACAAGAGTTGATCAGATAATCCAAACCATAACCTAGAGATAGTCCAAGCCATAACGAAATCTACTAGTTGCAGCAGCTTCAACAAAAACTCTCCTCCAGACTTGCGCACAAAATTGCCCAACTGTAGTGCGCACAAGTGTGCTCTGCAGTTCTAAGAATGTTTTCCAGAATGAAGACTAGCCTCCTGTATTTATACTAAATCTAGCAGACTGTTAGGGCCGACTTCTCATTCTGGGTACTACTTCTTTAGTATATAATATTTCTTCTAGCTGAATTTTTCTCTTGGAGGCTAATAACCTAATACAAGTTATCCTCTTGAGTTGACTTGTCTTCTAGGGTTATTAGCCAACTCATTAGGGTTTCTTCTTGCTTCCCAGAATATTTTGTTCTCGTCAAGTTTACACGTGGAGGTAAATACCTCCCGTAGCTACCATAATATCAATAAGTTGGCCCTCGGTTTCGGGATTCTGTCCATAGGACCCAGTTTTAAATCGTATGCACGCTAATTTTTGGGTGGTTAGCCCCAGTCAGTCGAGCTAGCCTGTCGACCAGGGGGCTTAACTAGTGGCTAACAAATAGGGGGCTTAGCCCAATAATAACACACGCAGATATGGGTTGTGGCCACATGGCCGATGCATGTAACCAAGAGCCGAGAAGTGGGGAGATAGCACGCCAGGTGCTAGTGCCTGGCCATATGGTAGGCTTCGATATGACCATGGGGCCAGCACCTAAGGGGATGCGCCCTTATTTTCACAAATGTGGGTTTTCAACTATAGCATAATATTTTTAATGGATTTTTATGCAGATGTTGGAGAGGCTTTTCCCTTTTGGGGGGATATTGGGCCCTTTTTGAGGCAAGATCTCGAGGGGGAGTTGGTCGATGGTTACCAAATTCAGATCTATATCAACCAGGCCTTCTTGAGGCCATGGGAGGAGATTTAGAGTAGGTTTATGCTGACGATTTGTCAAGCCAAATCCATTTTTATGTAGGGAAGTTGTTGAGGAGCGCACCTTTGCGGGCCATTTCTGGGAGCTTCGGTCATCGGATTTGAGTTTCGTTTCTTCTGTTGGGTTCTAGAGATATGGTAGCAGAAGACCAGATCAGTTTTGTAACCTTTTGGCACTTCTGGGGTGTACTTATTGATCTTTTGAACATAAATAAGAAAGCCTCACCCACTGAGACAAAGACCCAAAGACGTATGCGAGATTGTCGAATTTTGTTATCACATTGGTGTTATGGTTTGATGTTGTTTTATGCTTCATTTCAGTTATGTACATGTTTATATGGCTGTCACATTTCTTCTATACTTATTCCTCTTTCTTTAAGCTTCCTAATTGGTTAATTAAAACATGCAATATAACTCAACCATAGTTGTGTAAAAGATCTTTTTGGATCAAGTGGTATCAGAGCTAGTTGACGTTTGGATTTGAGTTTTGCATGTTAACCAAGGAAAAAATACATCGTGGTGAAGGTGAGATTGTTGAAGAGAATCCATTGATTGGATTAAGAAAGAGAACTTCTCAAAGTGAGAATATGGCATCAAAAGAGGGACTTCTCAGGATGAGAAAGAGTTTCGAAAAACTTTCTTTGCTATGTCGAAGATGATGAAAGTTTTGTACGAAGATTACTCGGAACAAAAAAGACCAAATCTAGGTGAATATTCAAAGGGAAAAAGTGAAGAAGGAGAGGATCCTCCTCAGATTCCTCCTTCACCTCCATTATCACCTCCTTCTTATTCAATTTCAAGTTCTAAATCCAATGCAAAGAAACATGTTCATAAACATAAGAATGAAATGTCGTTATTAAAACTTGATGTTAAATTCAAATTACCCATGTATGATGGTGAAGTTAATGCATAGAGACTTGAAAATTGGGTCAAAAAAATGGAGGTCTATTGTAGTGTGCAACAGATCAAGAATGAGGCCACACAAATCAAGCTAGCATCATTGAGACTTGCAAGCACAACACTCATCTAGTGGCAAATCAAGTTGCAAAACATAACGCAACAAGTGGGTAATGTATTTCCATCATGGAAAAGTTTTATTTCTTCACTTAGAAAGAATTCTATCCTTTGGGTTCTAAAGAAAAAGCGTTAAATGAATGGCAAGCTTTAAAACTAAGAAAACAACAAACAGTGCAAGAATACACCGATGGCTTTCACAAAATGGCATTGATGTTAGATATTCCTTTACATACCCAAGAAACTCTTATGAAGTATATAGGAGGTTTACCTACACATATTCGAAATACCATATTCGTGTTTGGACCAACTAATCTTGATGAGGTTTTTGTTCAAGCGACATACATTGAAGTAGGGAAAACAGGTGTTGGAGTATCAGGGGAATCGTCTTCAAGGAAACAGGACAATATGAAGTGGCATGGAAAGAAGTCAAATTTAGTGATGAGAAAGGAAGAGAGGCCCTCTTTCAAGCATTCCAAGAAAGAGGGGCATGATGAGGACCGTTGTTGGCAGTTGCATCTTGAGAAGAGACCAAAGTGGTTCAAGGAAAAGAAAGGGAGGCAAACAGTTGCAACGAAAACACGACTGACAGACTTGGGATCATATTCAGGTGATGAATCGAAGGTCTCATTGGTTGGTATGACAGGTAAAATTGGTAAAGGTATTGATTGTAGAAGTAACTTGTTTCATATAAGGGTTATCATGAGACACACTAAGGTTGATACATTAATCGACAGTGGATCTCAATCTAACCTAATTTTAGAGGAATTCGTTAAGCAATTGGGGTTAAAAACACAAATACATCATAATCCCTACACACTTAAATGGATAAGCAACCATCATCAAATGCACATAACCAAGCAGTACACATTAAAATTTGCTATTTCATCTAAGTATGTGGACGAGGTAACATGTGATGTAATGCCACTAAGTGAATGTGGAATGGTCTTAGGTAGTCCATACTTGTATGATCGTAAACCAATCTTCTACAGGACAAAGAATCAATATCAATTAACCAAAGTAGGTCAAGATTATGTGGTTCATGCTCATCATGTAAAGGAAAATAAAAATCTTAGAACAATGGAACAAGTAAATAAGGCAGCTCAAGAAAGCAACAAACCAATAATTGTTTCCAATCAAGTAATCGATCTTAAGCAAGAACATGAAATGATTGTCGAATGGAAAAACAATCACAGTTTGCTTCGAGACAAGATTATGTCGTGCAAATATTACAAACATATCAGATTGTTTGCAGTCATATTTTTGAATCTATAATTAGTAATGTTGTCTACATGGATGATATTGGCTTCAGTAAGATGTGACAAGGTTCAAATGGATAACAATATGCTGTCAGTTGTGATGATTGTGTTATAGTTGATCTTGATGAGACAGGTGCAGAAGATAGAGTTCAAAGATAGGGAACAAGCCAGGTGGCCTATCCCAAGCTTGATGACTGGTCAATAACCTTTTGGGGACAAAGAGGTCCTTAGTGGGGAGGTGTGATCCAGAATCAGATCCAGGAGCTTGATGGGGCTCAGAAAGGCCTAAAAATTAAAGTTCTCAGAATGGCTTCAAAACGAATGTGTGCGTAGGCCTTGTTGATATGAACCTAATGCAACTTGAACAAGCTCAAAGGAACATTGTATGCTCAAGTTATGGTGATTTGTTCGTTTTTCCAAACAAGAAAAAAAAATGTTGATTGTACAGTGCGTATAGTTCGTACAATGTCACGTGGAATATGACTATATAGTACATATGGTCATACAACTGACATGGCAGGCACAGTCAACACTGACATGGCATCTTTTGTAGGTGACACGTGACAGTGGTGACTTGGCATACAGATGTTGATGTGGACAAATAGATGGACCAATACTGGAGTGACATGTGCCACCCTTGTAGTGGTGACACGTGGCACGTACGTACAGTGACATGTGTCACATCCTACTGTGACACGTGGCATGGTATGGTGCTGACAGGGAAGACAGGTGGCAGGGTATGGCACTAACAGGGAAGACAGGTGGCAGGGTACGACGCTGATAGGTGGACCAATCGGTGGTGGACACGTGTCATGGTATCGAAAAATGTCATGGTACCACGTGGCCCAGACGTGGGCTTCCACGTGGAACCTTGTTACTGGCTCATTTTTATGAAAAAAAATTGACTTTATGGGGTTCGAACCGGAGACCTCTCCACTAGGGCTACGCCTTGGCAGGGCTAGGCTAGCCAGGACGCCCGCAGGTGGTGCTTACAAACTATAGCGCCATTTTATTATTTATGTTTGATAATGTGGGATGTTCAGGAGGAAAAGTGTTGGGGGCCTAGACCCAACCCTCGACTATATGATCGAGATATGGTGATCGTAACCTATGCCATGATTTGTTGGGCGCAGATGGAGAGTTGGCCCTTAGTTTTGGGATTCTATCTATAGGATCCAGTTTTAAATCATATGCACATTGATTTTTGGGTGGTTAGCCCCGGTCGGTCTAGCTAGCCTGCCGACCAGGGGACTTAACTAGTGGCTAAGGAATAGTGTTGGAGTTATTTCACACACACCTAAGATTTATTTTTCCTAAGGTTTTTATTTGTTCATTAGTCATAATTAGTCATTATCCAGTCTCCTATATTTTAGGAGAGAATATTCCACTTGGAGAATATTCTCTTTCAGTTCACACTTCCATTTGACTAGTTGAGTTGAGTTTAGATGTTGCATTGGGATCATCACCATGCAACATTGGGATCATCACCATGATAATTAGACCTTGCCTTGGTATCATCACTAAAGTGGCACATTAGCCTTGATTCCTTGAGTTAACTCCTCACTACTTTATGTTCAGTCAGTTAACTGAAGACTAGTTGACTAGTTAACTCAACTAGGTGGCAGTTCACTCCCGTAACTGCCTGAGAGACTAGAATAGGTGGCATTTAACTCCCATAAATGATGGTGTGTTTCCATATCACTCTATACCACCACTATGGTGACTTGGTTCACCTCAAGTAAAACTCATTGACTTATACAGAGTATATCATGTGTAAACTATTCATTATTCACAACGATTAATGATAATTATTTCTATTCTTTCTCTCCTTCTTCTTCTTTTTCCAATTCTCTCTGCAAATGTGTGTATCATTGTTTATATAGATCTATTCTATGCAGGTCAACACATTTACATCGTATCAGAGCCGACAGATTGCTAAGCAAAAGCTACACCAAAATCTTTTGCAGGTACAAAAGATAGAAGACAGCGGAAAGATGGAATTCCAAAAAGAATTCATTCTTACACCTTACAACTACTTTGCATGGAAGGAGAAAATATCCATACATCTCCAATATAGAGGGTTGTATGGATTAACCATGAATACAGATACAGAGCCGACATCAGCCATAGAAAAATCCAAGTACTTAAATCACATGGATGAGGCACTCAGAACAATTTGTAGTCTTATTTCTCTCGATCTCCTTTTTCATATATCTACCTGATAGACTCCCAATGAAGCCTGGAACATATTGGAAGGGATATTTGGAAAATGGGATGAGATGAGGGGACACATGCTGGAGGTGGAGCTGCTCACATTGGATCCAAAAGGCTTCGAGAATATCCAAGATTTCTTTACAAAATTCAAGGATTTACTATCGCAACTCAAAGCTTGCAGGGTTGATAAATCAAAGGAGGAGAAACAAATGGTTCTCACCATTATCTCCAAGATTAGACCTAAATTCTCTGTATTTGTATCCACATTCCATACTGTCAGATTCGCCTCTGGAGCCACCTGGAAGATGCCTTCTCTTGAGGAATTTATCGAATCCTTAACACAAGAGAAAACCAAGCTCATCAACATGGGTGCAATCAAAGGCCCAAGGGCGCATGCACTCACTGTGCATGATGGAAAACACAAATATAAAAAATCTAAAGATAAAGATAAGTGGAAATCTCATGCACATATGAAGAAGGAAGGGTACACAAAACCCTTCACTGATGCCTCCAGATCCAAAGGAGAAAAGGGAAGAAAAGGAGAGAAATGCACATACTATCACAAAGGATTCCATTCAGAATCTGCATGCATGCAAAATAAAATAGATCTGATGTCTTAGATACTTCAACAAAACAATCTTGGAGATCGCATCCCTAAGGGTGCAAAGAAGAAGAAGCCAGAAGATCCAAATTCCAAAAAGGCAATTCTAGCCATGCGTTGATTGCCATCAACTCCTCTCCCGATGCTTGGATCGTAGAATCAGGAGCATCACATCACATGGCTGCCTCATAAGCAGTCTATTCTTCTTTGGATGCATGCAAAGGTCCTCCTATTCTGATGGGGGACAACTCTTCTTTCGAATTCACTGGAAACATTCTCTTTGTATATTAGATGACAAACTCTGGCACCGGAAAGAAATTTGTATTCACACCAAATGTCGTGGACATATACGACATGCAAACCAACTCCAGGGTTGCTACCGATGAGGTAAATCATCAGTCTAGATTGTATACATTTTAATTCATTGAACCTGATTCTGCTTTACTGCTTACTCATGTTGATGAAAGTAGTAGGATATGGCATGAAAGGTTTGGACATTTGAATTTCAGATACATGCAACAACTTAGCAAGCATAGATTAGTTGATGGTCTACCAGACATCCATTTCTCCAAGGGAGTATGTGAGGGATGTGTTCTCGGAAAAAACCCTCAAGAGAAATTTGACAAAGGAAAGTCTCAGCAAGCTTCCACACCTTTAGATCTGATCCACAATGACCTTATGGGTCCTTTTCCGCATCCATCCATCAAAAAATCGAGGTTTTTTCTCATTTTTGTTGATGATTTCTCACGTTTTACTTGGATCTACTTTCTCAGGAAAAAATTTGAGGTCTTTCAACACCTCAAAGATTTCAAAGCTTTGGTTGAGACACAGTCTAGAAACAAGATCAAAGTCCTCTGAACTAATAACGAGGGAGAGTATGTGAATCATGAGATCCACAATCTTTGCCATGAGGCAGGGTTTTAGTTGCAGCTTATAGTTCCCTACACTCCGCAACAAAACGAAGTTGCTGAGCGGAAAAACCGACTCTAAAGGAGATGGCATCTTGCATGTTGCATGCAAAGTCACTGCCACAGAGACTATGGACCGAAGCACTTAACTGTACAACATACATCCAAAACAGATCTCCCCATAGATATGTCACGGATAAGACCCCCTATGAGGCTTGGAGCGGCCTCAAACTGGAAGTGACCCACTTTCACATTTTTGGTTCTTGTGCATGGGCCCGCATTCCCTTTGAAAAGAGGAAGGCACTTGATCCACAGAGCATTGAGTGCATTTTTGTTGGATACCCCGACGATGTGAAGGGATATCGTCTTATTGATCTTTCCTCGAACCGACTCATTATGTTCACCATGTCAAGAAGATTCAGAAGATGAAGAGTACATAATCACCAGAGGTATGTTGTTTTTTTTTAATTGTGAAAACCGTGAACATCTTGAAATAGAATTCCATGAAGGAAATGAAAGAAAAAAACTAATTGAAAAGGAAGAAAATTATGAAGAAGAATTGATTAGTGCTTTAGATGAACTAAGAGAAGAAAATAATTCACTCAAGAATGAATTGATGAAACAAAAGGAAAGTGTTCACATTTTTTAAGAAGCCCAACAAGTCATCGAGAACTTAAGAACTCAACTATAAGAAGCCAGAAAGATCGAAGAAAATCTTGAATATCAAAAGCAGTGTTTGGAAACCAACATAGCGGCATGAAAGGAAGAAGCAGAAATGAGAGATAATATATTGACAGATCATCTTAAGGAAAGAACTAATGATCTAAACTAGCTTGAGGCAGAGTTTGGTCAAGATGAGAAAGGACTTGAAGAAGAAATAATCACATTAAAAATTGAGCTTGAAGAAGCGAAAAGAACAGAAGAAGTCATGAAGTCTCAGATAATGAAGGAAGAAGAAGAGGTTGAGAAGCTTGAAGAAGAAGTTGTCAAATTAAGAAGTAAAATTGTCAAGCTCAACAAAAACGTTGAAGAGACAGAAACATCCACATCCACATCAATTATAGAGAATGAAGAGAATCACTCTAGGTTGCTAGAAAAGAACAATGAAAAAAATAGAAAGAGTTATGCAGAAGTACTCAAAGGAAGGAATCATGGTCAACCAAAATCTAAGAAAACTATTGAAGATACATCTTCAAGAAGACCATCCATGTTCAAGCCACAAGGAAGCTTCAATCATGATCATGATCAGTCAGGGCAAAATTTCAGAAGGACTATGCCACAAAGAAGATCATTCACTCCCATCATAGTTGAAAAACCACATTTTTGAAAATAAGGGTGCATCCCCTTAGGCCTTGGCCCCCTACTCGTATAGGATCCTGCCATATGGCCAGGCGCTAGCACCTGGTGCTCTAGCTCCCCACTTCTCAACTCTTGGTTACATGCATCAACCATGTGGCCACAACCCATCTCTATGCGTGTTATTATTGGGCTAATCCCCCTATTTGTAAATATGTTGACCTACACATAATAGATCTAGCTAAACAATGATACACACATTTGCAGAGAGAATTGGAAAAAGAAGAAGAAGGAGAGAAAGAATAGAAAGAATTTTCATTAACCGTTGTGAATAATGAATAATTTACACATGATATACTTTGTATAACTCAATGAGTTCAACTTGAGGTGAATCAAGTCACCATAGTGGTGGTCTAGAGTGATCTGGACACACACCAGCAGTTACGGGAGTGAACTGCCACCTATTCTAGTCTCTCAGGCAATTACGGGAGTGAACTGCCACCTAGTTGAGTTAACTAGTCAACTAGTCTTCAGTTAACTGACTGAACATAAAGTAGTGAGGAGTTAAATCAAGGAATCAAGGCTAATGCGCCACTTTGGTGATGATACCAAGACAAGGTCAAATTAGCATGGTGATGATCCCAATGTTGCATGGTGATGATCCCAATGCAACATCTAAACTCAACTCAACTAGTCAAACTGAAGTGTGAACTGAAAGAGAATATTCTCTAGGTGGAATATTCTCTCCTAAAATATAGGAGACTGGATAATGACTAATTATGACTAATGAACAAATAAAAACCTTAGGAAAAAGAAATCTTAGGTGTGTGTGAAGTAACTCCAACACCCCCCCTGAACATCACTATGGTGAAAATAAAGATTGGGTCCCGGCAACAAGGCCATGTTAGGTACCCAAGTACAAAAGATACATTGAAAATAAAGTGAGGAAAGAGGGAAAACCCCCCCCTCAAGGTACAATGTATGTAAAAAAGAAGAACTACAGTTGCTAGGCAACTGTGTCCTTCACTCCAAGACAACCTCGTAGAGAATGGAATTTATGCTCAGTGAAGGTCTTGGTGAAAATGTTTGTCGTCTGTTCTGTTGAAGGATAGAAATGTAAGTCGATGATCCCCTCGTGTACTAAGTCCCGTATGTAGTGCATGTGGATCTTGATGTGATTTTTCCACTTCCTATGAACTAGATCTCTGTAGAACTTCAGAGTACTCTGGTTGTCAAACTAGATGATGCTTGAACGATGAAACTGAATGCCCAAATCAGTGAGAAAATGTTGTAGCCACATAGCCTGAATGATTATGTTAACTACCCCTTTGTACTCTGCCTCGGCTGAAGATAGAGCAATGGCAGCTTTCTTCTTGCTTGACCAACAGATAGGCCTGGAACCAAGACTGAGTGAGTAACCATATGTGGACTTGTGATCAATGTTATCGCCATCCCAGTCAGAATCAATAAACCCAATGAGATCTACTGTAGAGTCTATTGCATAATGAATCCCAAAGGTGATGGTGCCCTGTATGTATCGAAGGATACGCTTTGCATCTTTCCAATGTAGCTCATGCGACTCCTGCATGAACTTGGAAACTGCGCCAACTGCATATGAGAGGTTTGGTCTGGAGTGTGTGAGATACAACAAGCTCCCCACTAATTGTTTGTACAGTGTGCTATCAACCAATGGAGTCTCCCCACCATCCTCAAGTTTGACTCCTGATAGGAAAGGAATCGGAGCAGACTTGCAGTCTGTCATGTGAAATCTCTCAAGGAGATCTCATGCATACTTGGCTTGAGACAGTTTGATGCCTGATGCATCTTAACTGATCTCAAGTCCAAGGAAGAAGTGTATCGGACCCATGTCCATCATTGAAAACCTGTCATGAAGAATCCTATTGACTGCAACAATCGCTGAAGTTGAGAAACCGGTGATCAACAAATCATTGACATACAGAACTAAAAGTAGAAGTGAATCATCCATTCTGAGCATGTATAAATTTGGGTCTGATTTACAACGTACAAAGTTCTGTGAAAATAGGTAGGAGTCCATCTTGGCATACCATGCCCTCGGAGCCTGCTTGAGGCCATAAAGTGACTTCTTTAATCGACAGACCAAAGATGAGTCTTGCATAAATCCTTGGGACTGCTCCATGTAGATCTCCTGAGAGAGATCACCGTGAAGAAATGCATTCTTCACATCCATCTGATGGACTTCCCATCCCTTGGTTGCCGCAATGGAAAGTGCCAATCATATGGAATCCATCTTCGCTACTGGAGAAAAGGTCTCATCATAGTCAATACCATGAACCTGCTGAAATCCTTTGGCGACAAGCCTAGCTTTGTATCTGCTAATCTGTCCATCCGCTGCACTCTTGGTCCTGTAGACCCATTTACATCTGACAAGTTTCCTCCCAGAAGGAAGGGGAACCAGATCCCAAGTCTAGTTCTCAAGGAGGGAGTTGTACTCCTCTTGCATGGCGGATTCCCAAAAGGGATTTCTAGCAGCCTCGCTATAAGACAATGGATTTGAAGACTGAACCAAGAAAAGATGCCTGGAAGGCAATGGTTCAGTGGAAGTGAGTGCAATAGGAGGCTCCTCAAAATCGGATTGAGTCCTCCTAGTATCGGTTGGATCACCAACGAGATCCCCTGCACCCTGAAGAGTAGTATATGCCCACTTGAGCCTTTGCAACTGCATATGGATGCTCTGACTCTGCATCTGACTGTATTGACTCTAAATATGAATCTGAATCCTCTGATTCCTCTGAATCAGAACTCTCATCTGAAGAATATTCGGCATGTGCATGCTCATCATCTCGGACAGGTGAAAGAGTGAAGGTGTTTGCATGCGGTTGTTGAGGTACATGCGAGACACTTTCCTCGAATTGGACACTACGCTCCCAAAGTATCTGCCTCTGCATATGATTGTACTGACTCTAAATCTAAATCTAAATCCTCTGAGTCCTCTAAATCATAACTCTCGTCTAAAGAAGAGTTGGCATGTGCATGTTCATCATCTTGGACAGGTGGAAGAGTGAAGGTTTCTGCATGCGGTTGTTGAGGTACATGCGAGACACTTTCTTCTTGATTTGTATTTGCATCTTCTTTGACATTTTCTGAATCTGTGATGGGTGAAGAATATAGGTCATGTAACTTATCCCAAAGTTATTTTTTTGATGAACATTTACCAACCTTTTCTCTTACCGGATTAGGTAATCCTTCCCAGATGAAATCCATTGCTATTTTGTTATTCTTCCTCAATTCCTTCTTGGTTGCAGCCTTTGCCCTTTTTGAACTATCATATCCTATAACAATTGATAGCCAAATATAATGTCCCTGAGCCTGTAAAAATACTTTCGTCCTTATGTTCCACATCTCATACTTAAAACCATTCTGACCATTAAACATTGGTACTCCATTCTCATAATAATCCATGATCTCCTTCCAGTGGTTAAACTGTTTCATGAAGGAACTGACTCTGATACCAATTGTTGGATTACTGAGAGGGGGGGTGAATCAATAATAGAGCAATTTAATCCTTTTTAACCATATAATCCAAGTGTTATATCAATGTATCATTATCATCCAATAACTGCAGAGTAAATAAGCAATGAACAATCATACACATACACAGTACACTAGTGTTTTACGTGGAAACCCAAAGCGGGAGAAAACCACAAAATGTTTGTTCTTATATGTCTTGAAGAATTACATTCATTGGAAGCACCAACTTCATTTGTTTTCCATCTGCAATTGGAAGGAGGCTCCAACTCCCTAGTTTCTCAGGCTACAACCTGAGGGAAGATCCAACTCCCTAATTCTTTAGCTACAACTAGAAGGAGGCTACAACCCCCTATGTTCTCTGGCTACAACCACCTATCCTTGCCCTGTCCAACCTCCTTGATGTATAAGTAGAATGTTGGAACCACTGTCACACTATCACTGTGAGATATACTGTTGTAAAAATGTACCAATCAACCTGCACCAAATAACCTATACCAATAACCTGAACCATGCATCAAACTGTACCTCAACCTATAATCAAACTATACCATAAACAAGTGCATCAACCATGCACCAACCTGTACCATGAACAAGTGCATCAACCATGAACCAAACCTATACAAATAACCTCTCACAACAACTTGTCCAACCAACCTATCACAACAACTTGTCTCATCAATCTTATCAACCAAATCAGATCTACTCACCAATAACAATCACCAAGACAACTCTCAAAGATGTGCATCAACCAAGCATAACACAACAACTCATAATCATCACCAAGATCAATATGTGCTTCTAATAATACAAGTATTCTACATCATCCATAAACCATGTGTCAACAATGCTACTAACAAGTTCCTCCAACCATGTACCAAGTATGTACCAATCATGTATCAACTACTCATCAACTATGACTCATCAAGATGTACCAACATCATCAACTATACACCTCATGTATGTGCCAACTCATCAACTACTTGTCTCAACCATGTACCCGACATGTACCTCAACCAAATTCCCTCATCGGTTTCATCATCCAAATATGATTTGTAACTCTGTAATAGATCTGGTGTGTATGATCACATACCTCCAAACCTTTCTTAACTTTAACAACAAGAGACTAACATTTTCATAAAACTTTTCTTTAGTCTCACATGACTAGTTTTGGATTAGTCAACAACCCTAACTTGAAATAATCATAACTTTGTACCTGTAATGAATAAAGATCTGAAACTGATATACAATGTTCTTCAGTTTGTTTTATGAAATTCCTCTAGTTTTCACTACTTTGAACCTCTCAGAAAAGGCATTATAGCAAAAATGGTATACCTTGTTGAATTCTGGCTTATTCTAGAGAGTGACCTTGTAGAGCATGCCCCACACGTAATATTTGTTGAATCGATCTAAAAATGTTACACATCATACTATAGACATTAATCTAACCAACACATTTGGTCTTACTGAATTTGGATATGTTATGGATACGTTATGACATTTTTACCCGAAACACCTGTTTTAGACTAGTTTCAGGACTAGCCACAAACCCTATTTTCCACGGAGTGTAACTCCAAAAATACAATGACCCACAAGATGATTTTTTTACCATAGATACTTGGATATTTTTCCTCATTGGCATAGAAATTGCACGTTCTGAATCATTCTATAAAACAAATTATTTCTAAAATGGTGAGATGACCTGTAAATAACATACCTTAGAAAGCATCATCAAAATAATTTATCCTTCCTTGAATTCCGGCCTTCTTTTCTTCCTCGAAATTCATCTTATATATGCTTTGGTTATCTCAGACACCTATAGATATTCAATATGCTCAAGTGTGATCTAAAACAAGAGAGCTTTTCCTCTTATTTATACTCTCCAAGTAGCTTCCTTAAAAACATCTTCTAGGTCACTTTGCCCACTTTCCTTATTTTAGGGTTAACCCACTTCTAATTTATCCATTAAATTTATTATTTAAATAATTTATTTTGTATTCACTTTGAATTATAGTACACTCATCACTTCACTTTATTATTTACCTTCTAAAATATCTTAAACCACTTTGACTACTTTGACTTTTTGGGGCTTCTAGATGACATATGAGGGTCCTCTAACTTTGTAAGGCCATAAATCTCAAACTGTGAGTTATGTGACATTCCACATACCACCAGAAATGGAATGACATGTAATATCCATATAGAATAAATTGACCACCATTGTGAATGGAAATGGTTCTATGATGGAGAGGATGTTGGTTGTATTGTTAATGAACATGGGTTGTAATGTAATGTTATAGGAGAAGGCTCGAACGGTCACCACTATTAAATTCCCATACATTTTTTATTTCAAACAATATGAATGTAAGTCATCTGGAATCCCTTCAGTGATTCTAGCTTAGTTATGTTAGTCAAATAAGAGATTACACAAGATCATGGGTAATCATGAAATGGTTGGGTCTGTAGGTGTAGTAAGGATTCCATCAAATCCACAAAACCTTAAACCTAATCATTTGTAATTCTAGAGATATCTTTTTTATCGACAAGTGTAGACTCATCTTTGATTCTTATGATTAATGAATAATATATATGAGCAATATACGATATGGTCGACAAGATATGAGGATACATGGATAATTGATATGATTACTTTGTTCATAAACATGTGATACGACTAGTGGAAGAGCCTTTGACCGATATGTATGATGGTCAATAGATAGGGAATGAGTTAAGGGAATATGGAGTGTGATATAATGGTAGGATTTAAATATTTAAATGTTGAATAAATATTTAAATATTTAATGGTGGGTATAAAAGAGTATGTAACATGTATATGGTGGTTTTTAGTAGTGGGATAAATGGTGGGGGTAAGGAACAAACATAAGAGAGTTGCCAATAAAATTTCATTTGTTGTCAATAGACTGAAAGAGTTTAAAAGAAACTTCTTTACCTATGAATTAACTTTGTTCAGTTATTGACTTACACTTTATGGATGTGATGAAAGTAAGCTATAAAACAAATATGTTGAAGATACTAACTCAGGAGCTCTGTTGTTGATTTGTGTACATGTAACACTTGTTGATGATCAGAGAGACATGTGTATGTTGCAAATCCATGGACTGATGAATGAAATTATGTGATTGGCTATCTTTGTTCCATGAAAATATAGTTACAGGATTTCTTGTACCTCCCATACAGTTCTTGTACCAATACTACCAACTTTTCTCACTTTTAACTGGAGCTAATGAAGTTAAATGTTGTTGCTAATAGAGGATTAGGAACATTATTCAGATCATAGAGGAATGAATTTGACTTCTATACATTTTTTGAATCTCTCGGAAAAACTAGAAAAAAAAACTTATTTATGGTGATAAAAAACCAAAACCAAACTGAAATCAAAGGTGATGAATAAGTACTGGTGGCTTATTTGGGCCAGCCAATCACATCTGCCACTAAAAATGGATCTGATGACGGAGTGAGAGGAAACTAACTATAGCGAGAACACTTAAGAAAGGAGATGGGAGGCCAAAATAAGACTTATGCCTCAAGCTCTATAATGAGGAAGAGATTTGGTCCCTTAGCAGGAGACCTGCCTGATTCGAAAAGATCTTTTACACGACTATGGTTGAGTTATATTGCATGTTTTAATTAACCAATTAGGAAGATTAAAGAAAGAGGAATAAGTATAGAATAAATGTGACATCCATATAAACATTTACATAACTGAAATGAAGCATAAAACAACATCAAACCATAACACCAATGTGATAACGAAGTTCGGCAATCTCACCTACGTCTTTGGGCCTTTGTCTCAATGGGTGAGACTTTCTTATTTATGTTCAAAATATCAATAAGTACATCACAAAAGTTCCAAAAGGTTACAAAACTGATCTGGTCGTGTGCTACCAAATCTCTATAACCCAACAGAAGAAACAACACTCAAATTGGATGACCAGAGCTCCTAGAAATGGCCCGCAAAGGTGTGCTCCTCAACAACTTCCCTGCATAAAAATGGCTTTGGCTTGGAAAATATTCAGCATAAACCTTCTTTGAATATTCTCCCATGGCCTCAAGAAGGCTTGGTTTATATATATCCGAAGTTGTTAACCATCTCCCAACTCCCCCCCAATATCTGGCCTAAAAAAGGGCCCAATATCCCCCAAAAAGGGAAAAAAATCTCCAAACTCTGCATAAAAATCTTCTTTTTCCAAGGGTTGACATCAATCACTAAGGGTTGATATAAATCTACAATATCACTCTCCAATGGTTGACATCAATGACAACCAATAATCCATACCATCTATCCATCAACCTAAGCCAACTGTCTGACAATGTTTGCACACTGAATCAAATATGTGACAATTTTTCTTCTTATATTTGTTGCACAGTTGGTTGTGTTATCACACTAAGTTTCCTTGGGTCTTTTAGCCCTTAGTTTTAAGTTTTTGAGCCTTTAGAATTCAAATTTTCTTTATTTTCTTAGTGTGATTTACTTAAGTTAGCTTGAACAAATAAAGGCTTGAGTGTTGGCTCATTTTTTGGCCCTCACATAGATTTTTAGCCTAGGTTCATTTTATGGCTTATGGTTTTGAATCACCTCATGACTTGAAACCAATCCTAACCCATCCCATGACCTACATGACTTGACATGTCACTCTTTTCACTCATACCTTTATATACTTTCCATGTTTTCCCTATGTCCGATTAAAGGTGGTCAAATCATCCTTTTTTGAAAAGAGTGTTTCCAACTCACTAGGACTTTTCATACCACACTCCTTGTCCTTTATTCCTTTCCATGATTCATCATTATTTCATTGAGGTCGTGTTCTACCTTGTTCTTTTTGGAAGATTGGTTGTTGTCATTGATGTCAACCCTAGTCATGGGTTTTGGACAACAAGATTGATGCAGGTATTTGGACATGAAGGAAAATGCACATGTAGATACAAGACCCATGGATGGATAGTATACATCATGTTGTTTCCGATGGTATGTGGCACGTCACGTGGATCCTAATGGTTAAGGAGAAATGCATTTTTGAAGATGACAAAGTGAATTGAAGAAGGAAGTACATGTAGGCCCTGAAGATAATTAAAGAAAATAATTACAAAATAAGAAAGTGCCAGGTTGGCCCTAATGTTAAAAGGAAGTGACATAAATGGTATAAATAAATATCATTATACATTCATTTGATACACAAGTCAAATTTCAGAGGAAATCAGAAGTAAAGAAGGTCGGATTTCAAGGGAGGATGAAGTCTTTTGGTGATGTGTTCTAAGGTATGTTATTTTCAAGTCATCTTACCATTTTCGTTATAACTGTTTTTCTAGAACGATTCAGATGGTGAAATTGCTATGGTATTGAGAAGACATATCGAGGTACCTATGGTAAAAGTTCCATCTCTTGATTCGCTATAATTATGGAGATACACTCTATGGAAGATAGGGTTTTTGACCAATACTTAAGCTAGTCAATAAACAGGTGTTCCGGGTAATAAAATCATAACTTATTCATAGAGAATTCAAGTGAAGAGGGAAAAATTGCATTGGAAATAGTACGGATGGTAGTTTCTTGTGTGCGAGTTTCAGAATCTGATGTTAAATATTGAGTGCAGGGAATTCTGTACAAGTTCGGTCTCCTGAATAAACCAGAATTGATCAAGGATCGGAGTATTCCAAGAATTGAAGAATTGCAGAAATTGAAGAAGTCTCAGGAAGCATTATCAGGTTCTATGTGATGGTTGGTTGATGGTGATGATTTAATGTGAAGTTTTATTATCTCTCATATATTCTTGGGTGGAAGGGTCAAGGATGGAGAGTTCAACTCTCTCTTGATATTGGAGGATTGTATCTTCATCTTGGAGGTTTATCCCTCCCTTTACATTTGGAAGTTGTAGCTACTTTTGGAAGTCATTAGTTACCTTGAACAATAACTATTGATTATTTCTCATATATTGTGCATGGTGTATTGTGGTGTATTGGTGTAACTCGTATACTATTGTTCATTGTTCATTGGATATAATTGAATGGTTTAAGTATAAGTTGAAAAAGGTTTTAAATTTTACTTGATACTAATTCACCCCCCTCTCAGTGTCAAAAATTGGTATCAGAGAAGGTTACCTTCAGTACAGTTTAACCACTGGAAGGAAGATCCTATGCAGAAATGGAAGACAACATTCCAAATGGGATTCCACCATTTGATGGAATAAATTTTGAATAATGGAGTAATAGAATGGAAACTTACTTGAAATCTCTTGGGGAAGATGTTTGGTTCTCAGTTACTTCAGGATACAATGCTTTGAAGAAACCAAAGACTGTAGCTCAGAAGGAAACAAAAAGGAACAACAAATTGGCAATAGATACCATCCTGGATTGATTGATAGATTCAGTAAAATCCAAGTTGGGATCATGTGCATCAACAAAAGATATTTGGGAAAAGCTACAAGACCTTTATGCAAGGGAAGAAGCAACAATAGAAGAATAAGAAGTTGAAGAAAATTACAACATCTCGGATTTCAAAGAAGAAAATAGAGGTCAGTTCTTTTTCTTTAATTGTGAAGGAGTAGGACATGTTGAATTTGAATTTCCTCATCCAAGGATTCAAAGAGATGACACTAAAGAAGAAAATTCCAATGAAGAAGAAGAAAATCATGAAGCATAAATCATTCAACAAGAATATGAGAACGTTAAAAAATTGAAGCATGTTGAGATTGAAAATAGCAAGCTCAAAGACACGCGTAGAAAACTAAGAAGTGAATTGGGTAGTTATGAAAAGACAGTTGTAAGCTTGAAGAAACAATTAGAAGACTTTGAGAAACTAAGAGAAGCAACCATTTCCTTGAAAAATCTACTCGAAGAAGCAAGAATAATAGGAGAAGTAAAGAAGGTTCAAATGATGAAGAAAGAAGAAGATTGTGAGAAACTTGAACAATAAGTTATCTCATTGAGGAAGAGCTTAAGAAACTCTCAAGTGCCAAAAGAATTAACACATCTTGGATGGATGGGTGAAATTTCATACAAAGAAGATGCAAATACCATCAAGAAGGTTGAAGAAAGAGCTACACAGACAGTTGATGAGAAGTGGACCAGGATACCAGAAAGAAGGAATGATTACAAAAGAGATGAATATCTAAGAAGACCTCCTACCTTCAGGAATCAAAGAAGCCTCAATCAGTATGAAGGAAACTACAAAAGAGTAGATCATGAACCCGGATGGACTACATCACAAAGATGGCCACTTACTCCAAGGTATCAAAATTTCTTTCTTGGTCATTGTTATACTTGCAAAAATTTTGGACATAAGGCAATTAATTGCAGAATCAATGAAAGGAACAAATACGCAAGAAACATGAATGGTGTAAATATAAGATATGGAAATAATCATGGATTTGTCAACAAAATTTATAATTCATTTTCCCCATTGATGGACAAAAATATTGTATGCTACAAATGTAATTATCTTGGACACAAAGCACGAGATTGCATATATATGAATGAATATGTCTCTATGCCAACCACAGTATGGAGAAGGAAAGAGATTCCAAACAATGAAGATTGTCGAATAGCATTAACTGTTGAATAATGTAAAGAAGAAGATGAATGGTACATAGATAGTGGATGTTCTTCACACATGACTGGGGATCAAGACAAATTCATCAGCTTGAAGAGAAAGGGTGGCAATATTGCATTTGGAGATGACACATTTGCCAAAATACTTGGAGAAGGTGTAGTAGAACTTGGAAGAAAAAATGCAAAAGCAAAGAATGTCCTATTGGTTGAAGACTTGAAGCATAATTTACTCAGTGTTAGTAAAATGTGTGATCAAGGATACACTCTTACGTTTGACTCCCGAAAATGTAAAATCAGAGAAAATAACTCAGGAAGATTGGTTGAAACTGCAACAAGAATACCAAACAATGTATACATCCTAGACATGAAGAAGAGAGATAAGACATAAGCCACACAAAATGATTCCAAGGAAGAAAAAGTCCCAAAGACAAAAAATAAGGATGAAGTATTATTGAGTGCCACATGTTTAGGGTAAGTAGCCCCAAAGAAGAAGGTTACCTTTTTCCATTAAACTCAAGGGGAGAAGCCCTACCCTTTGCCATTGATGTCAAAGGGGGAGAGAAATTTGGATCATGATGATAGGGGGAGCATGAGTGTTTCCATCATTGAAAAGGGGGGAGATTGTTAGAATATTGGTTGTTGTCATTGATGTCAACCCTAGTCATGGGTTTTGGACATCAAGATTGATGAAGGTATTTAGACATGAAGGAAAATTCACATGTAGATACAAGACCCATGGATGGATAGTATACATCATGTTTTTTCCAGTGGTATGTGGCACGCCATGTGGATCCTCATGGTTGAGGAGAAATGAATTTTTGAAGATGACAAAGTGAATTGAAGAAGGAAGTACATGTAGGCCCTGAAGATAATTAAAGAAAAGAATTACAAAATAAGAAAGTGTCAGGTCGGCCCTAATGTTAAAAGGAAGTGACATAAATGGTATAAATAAATATCATTATACATTCATTTGATACACAAGTTAAATTTCAGAGGAAATCAGAAGTAAAGAAGGTCGGATTTCAAGGGTGGATGAAGTCTTTTGGTGATGTGTTCTAAGGTATGTTATTTTCAGGTCATCTTACCATTTTCTCTATAACTATTTTTCTAGAATGATTCAGATGGTTAAATTGATATAGTATTGAGAAGACATATCAAGGTACCTATGGTAAAAGTTTCATCTCTTGATTCACTATAATTATGGAGATACACTCTGTGGAAGATAGGGTTTTTTACTAGTCCTGAAGCTAGTCAATAAACAGGTGTTCCGGGTAAAACAACCATAACTTCTTCATAGAGAATCCAAATGAAGTGGGACAAATTTCATTGGAAACAGTACGGATGGTAGTTTCGTTTGTGTGAGTTTCAGAATATGATGTTAATTATTGAGTCAGGGAATTCTATACAAGTTCGGTCTCCTGAATAAACCAGAATTGAACAAGGATCATAGTATTCCAAGAATTGAAGAATTGCAGAAATTGAAGAAGTCTCAGGAAGCATTATCAGGTTCTATGTGATGGTTGGTTGATGGTGATGATTTAATGTGAACTTTTATTATATCTCATATATTCTTGGGTGGAAGGAAGGGGCAAGGATGGAGAGTTCAACTCTCTCTTGATATTGGAGGATTGTATCTTCCTCTTGGAGGTTTATCCCTCCCTTTACATTTGGAAGTTGTAGCTACCTTTGGAAATCATTACTTCCCTTGAACAATAACTATTGATTATTTCTCATATATTGTGCATGGTGTATTGTGGTGTATTGGTGTAACTCTTATACTATTGTTCATTTTTCACTGGATATAATTGAATGGTTTAAATATAAGTTGAAAAAGGTTTTAAATTGTACTTGATACTGATTCACCCCCCTCTCAGTATCAACAGTTTTCAGCACCATGGTTCGCTAAAAGATGCATTCAAAGATCTAGTTTTAATGAGTTTTCTAACAGTTTCAAAGATTGGATGTTCTCAAACTCGGTGTTGTTGAAACTGCTAGTTCGGACCAATTGCAGACAGTGCTACGGAATTAGCTGCTAAGGCGGATTTGGAAGCTGAGGTGGTCATGGTGGTCTCATACCAGTTGAAGAGCCTCAAATTTTCATTACTCCTTTAGGTATTACGTGAGCTCCCACCATTACATAGCGAATTCTTGTGATAATTGTTACCTGAGTTTTGGTAGCGACCGTTTATGCAAATCACTCCCTCCTTCATCCCTCTCCATCCATATTTTCCCTCTCATAGATTTGCAGCCATTGTCACCTGGTTTTTAATTATCAAGACACCAATTCATCTTTCTCCTGAGTGTTGAGTGCCCGTGCAAAAACTTATTCCTTGTGTGTGCACTGCGCTACCAAAAAACGTTGTTGAAACCTCGCTACATTTCCCATGTTTTCTCTACTAATTGGATTGGAGTGTTATTTTCCAGTTATTCAAAGACCATTGCAACAATTTTCCTCTCACTATATTATCATTCTTTAGTTTGAGATATACATATAGTAAGGGGAGGGGAAATTACATTACTTGTTGGCATGTTTTCAGACAGAGGCTGAGTATGCGTGTTTGTCATTGATGGAAAAGATCATGACCAGTAGCACAACGATGATCGCATGGAAATATCAGAAGCTAAACTCCATTTTGGGTATCAGAAGCTAAACTCTATTTCAGATTTTCTGATACCGGGAGTTGAAAGTGTCAAAACACTTCATCACAGAAATGTCGAAATGCCGAAATGCAAAACACTGAAATACCAGACCATTGATCTGACTCCATTTCAGAGTTTTGGATATTGGGAGTTGGAGGAGTCAAGAGTCAATACTCTTCATCATAGGAGTCCCAAAGTTGTGAAATGCAAAACAACGAAATCCCGAAACAGGCACATCAACAAAGACTCCATTTCGGAGTTTCGCAGACCGAGGAATCAAAGATCAAAGGAACTTAAACCTTTGAAGTAGCGAACCTCGAAATCCTGAAAGCAGGAGAACCATGTATCTTTGGGAAGGACACGTGGTTACAGATCAACATTTCGCTGACTAAGCGGTCAAAGGAAGGAGTTCCCTAACCTCTCAAACTCACGATATGCAAAATCACGAATTAATCTGAGTCGTTGATCAAAGGGATATCCTGGACCGTTGATCAGGCACAACGAAGGCTCGTGAATTTGTGAAATGATCCTGACCTTTGAACCCAGAGGAAACATGGTGAAAGATTGGAATTTCGCTGACCGGAAGGTCAAAGGAAGGAGTGCTCTAACCTCTCTAACTCGCAATATGCGAAATCATGAAATAATCCTAGCCGTCGGATCGAGGATTGATCTGGACCGTTGATCAGACACGACGAAGGCCCTTGAAGTTTCGAAATCACAATAAGATTTGGACCCTTGGGTCCATAGGACATGTGGTGAAAGATCGTCATTTCGCTGACTGGAAAGTCAAAGGAACAGGGTTCCCTAACCTCTCAAACTCGTGATATGCGAAATCACGAAATGCGAAATTGTGAAACACCTTTTGGCGCAACCTGTGGTCACCACTGGTGGTCACGTGAGGGGAAGAAGCTAGTGGAGATAAAAAAAATTGGAGTTTTGAGGATTGCGACTTAGAGTGTCGAGACTCTTCACCAAAGGAATGTCGAAATGGAGAAATGCGAAATTGTGAAATCAACGCGAGACCCTGTGCTTGTAATCCAATAGTGTTGGATACTTGGAAATCTGTTTGAAGGGCTATTGTTTCTCTTCATGATTAATTGTTCAGTTACGATTTAGTTAGCAGAACCGAATCATGGTTCTTGGACGATTGGCATTTCAGTTGTTGAAGCGTTGTTCTAGGGATTTGAGGGGTAACTGAAGGGGTTGTAGTGTATAAAAGAAACACGCAGTGACTGTGTGTGGTTGGTTGTTCTGACTGAAAAATGAGTTGAATTATAGAAAGGTAAAATTACAGTATGCACAGTGTGAAGAAAGCTCAGAGATAAGGAACAGAAGCTAAACAGAGGAGAAAAGGTGAAGAGAGAAGAATGTGCACATATAAAAGAGCATGAGAAGGAAAGAGAAAGAACTAATAGAAAGAGACAACAAGTCAAGCCAAGTATGAATAGAGCAAAAGAATAGTGTAGCAGAGAAGAATTGCAAAACAATGGAGAAGTGGTAAGAATTGATTTATCTTTGTTGTTGGTTATTCAATAATTTATTTGTAATAAGGGTGGTAGGGAGGTGTAGGGAGGACTGTTGTCCTTAGAGGTTCAAGTGGGTGCTTGAACACAAGGAGTTGTAGCTTCCATCTGGTTGTATCCAGAAAAACTAGGGTGGCAGGGTGGTGCAAGGGAGAACAAGTGTTCTCTATTATACAAGTTGGAGCCTGTGTAACTGGAAGTTGGTGCTTCCATCCAGTTGGTGCTAGAACCCTCAGGGAGTTGGTGCTTCCTTCTAGTGGGTGCTAGAGAAACCAAAGAGTTGGTGCTCTCAAACAAGTTGGAGCTTGTAAAACAGAGGTAGTAGCCTCACATTGAGTTGGTGCTCAATTATAGATGATGTACATAACTTAAAAGACTG
>ML790946.1:141732-161357 GCA_009831015.1 Picea engelmannii
TCATCTTGTACTTGAACATTTAAGTGGGGTAAAAGGAGGTTGCCCCCTCGAAGAGGCTTATTATCTGAAATTGTCTCTTTTTCAAGGCGTTGAGTACTTTTCCTAAGGTTTTTCTATGCTATATTGATGTTTGGTTCTTAACACTTATTCAATCAAAAATAAATAAAAAATGATATTTACAATGACATGGAAAGACACTCATGGCTTATGAAAAATAATTTTTCAGAAAGTGCCCATTGACAGGGCCACCAAAAACTTCAGAATCCTCCAAATTCTGCAGCTTATAAGTGTTATTTGAAAATACCTTAGAAATTTTGAAGGGACCAATCCACAAGGCCTCAAATTTACCGTGCTTGACTTTGTCTTGCTTGGGTGCATCCCACTTGAACACTAGATCTCCCAGCTAGAAATTTTCTTTTCTTACCTTCTTGTCAAAGGCTTTCTTGATCTTCTGTTGATGGTCATGTGCTTTGTCCAGTAGTTTCTCCCTAGTCTGCTGCACTTCTACCAACTGTTATATTCTTCTGATCATATCATCGGGTTCTCCTTGGTAATCTTGGAAGAATTTTGCCACGGACAAGGCAAGTTGAGAAGGAAATATAGCCTCAACTCGATACACAAGTTGAAAAGGAGAGAAACCAAGAGACCTCTTTGTTGTCACTCTATCAACCCACAAAGCAAATTTAAGCTTCAAATCCCATGCTTTCTTGTTGTCTCCTAACAATCTCTTGATGATATTTATAAGGCTCTTGTTAGAGGACTCTGCCAATCCATTCCCCTAGGGATAGTAAGGGGTAGAATGAACCAATGTAATCCCATACTATTCACAAAACCTGATCAAAGGTTCAACCTTGAAAAATGCAGCATTATCAGTAACAATTCTACTCGGACAACCAAATCTCGCCATAATATCCTCAAGAAAACCAATGATTACCTTGTGGGAGGCATTCCTTATTGGGAGGCATTCCTTATAGGGATGGCTTCTATCCACTTGGTAAAGTAATCAGTGGCATTCAAAATCCACCTATTCTAACCACTTGAAGCAAGATGAATTTCCCCAATAAAATCTAGTCCCCACTGCTGAAAAGGTCTTGAAGCTACCATGGGCTTCAATGGCAAAGACTTGAGTTGTTGCTTTCCAGAAAACTTTTCACACTTGACGCAAGCTCTAATATTTGCACAAACATCAGTAAAGAGACTAGGCCAAAAATACCCAGCTTTGAGAATCTTATAGGCTGTGGTTCTCCAGAAGTGATGGACTCCACATAAACTGTCATGGAAATTATACATAATATTTTGGGCCTCCTGTGGATCTAGACATCTCAAAAGCACTCCTAAAGGATCTTTCCAATACAAAACTTGGTCAATAAGACAGTATTTGATTGATTTGAGCTTCAAAGCTCTTACCTTGTTCTTCTCCAAACCATTAGGAGGCTGCAACTTCTGTAGAAAATATATAATGTCCTTGTACCAAGTGCATTCTGCCAATGGAGGGCTGACTTGAGAACCTTTTTCAGACAACTCAACTTGCTGATTTTCTAAGCTAAAGTTGATGAAATTAACCCCCAAAGATTTGCAATTTGATTCAACCAGTAACCTAGCTAAACCTTGGCCTTTAACCAATTTGGTGCGCTTTATTTCAAGATCAAATTCAAGAATTTTGGAAATCCATTTGCTCCTCCTTCCCTCTATGTCAGGCTGAATAAGTATCTCTTTCACTGAGGCTGAAGGGACATATGCAACTACTTTTGAATGCAACACATATACTCTGAAATCCTTGAGGGCTTTGACCAAAGCATAGGCCTACTTTTCCATGATGTCATATTTTATTTCAGCATCCCTCAACTCCATGTTGAAAAAGGCAATAGGCTTCTCTAACCCTTCTGCATTTTTCTGCAATAAAACATCAACTATTGTGTCAAATGAAGCAAAAGAAAATATCAGAAAATCCTTGGAGTAGTCAGGGCTAATGAGCACATGTGCTTCAGTCAAAGCCTTTTTTATTTGATCAAAAGAATTTCGAGACTCAGTAGTCCATTTGACTTCATTTCCTTTCCTCAGCATGGCTATGATATACTTTACCAATTCAACAAAATTTGAAATGAACCTTCTCAAAAAATTGATTTTCCCCAAGAAAGACTGAACTTATTTCTTGGAACTAGGGAGAGACAAGGTCTAGATAACTTCTACTCTGCTTGAATCAATCCTTATCCCTTCAACTGATACAATGTGCCCCAATAATTTCCACTCCTTCATGGCAAACAATGACTTTTTAGGATTTAGAGAGAGACCAAATTTTTTGCACTTCAAGAAGACCTTTTTCAAATGATGATAATGTTCTTTATCAGATTGTGAGAACATTGTCATGTCATCCAAATAAATGAATAAAAACTTGTCCTTCTCCCCAATAAAGGCAATTTCCATGTCTCGCTGAAAGGTCGCTCCTGCATTCATCAATCCAAAGGGAATTTTAGCGTACATGAATGTATTGCAAGGAGTAGTGAAGGTTGTCTTCTCTCTATCTTCAGGAAAGACATAGATCTGATTGTAGCCAGAAAATCCATCAATCATAGACATCCTATATGAACCGGTCACCCTATGAAGTATGTGCTCCATCTTTGGTAAGGGGTAATTATCTTTTTTAGATCTTGTATTTAAATTTTTGAAATCGACACAAAGTCTGATTTCTCCATTCTTCTTTTTCACTGGGACCAAGTTGGCCACCCATTCAGAATATCTCAAAGGAATGATAATCTTGGCATCCAAAATCTTTTTTACCTCTTTTTCCATAATAGGAAACAACATAGGATTTATATGTCTCAGCTTCTACCTAAATGGCTTGGTCTCTTCTTTCAAAGGGATCTTATGTTCAATGATTCTTGTGTCGTATGATCTCAGATCTTCATATGTCCAGGCAAACACATCAGCAAACTCTTTTAACAACTCAACATATTCTGCCCTTTGTTCCTTTGATAAGATGCTAGACAACTTAACATATTTTGGATCCTTCTTTGTACCCACATTGCATTCAGTCACATCAACGTCATCAGTTGAACCTTTAACCTTTACAACCATGTCATTTATGTCGAACAATCTCTCCAAAGGAACTAGTCCCTTTGGAATATGGTTACTAAGCAACTGAACAATATGATGGTTAGAAATTTTATTTAGAAAAACATCAGCATGAGGACTATTTTCATAATCATGATCTTGATCAATATATAATGCAGAAAACTCATCAATAGTCTCAAGAAATATTTTAATCTCAATATCATACTTTCCAATGTTTGACATTGTCAGGTATAAAGGGTCTATACTTCACTTCTACATCATATTTGAGTTTAGGTGGCAAAGGAACTCTGAAATTACTTGTTGAAATAGCCAAAGAATCAGCCATGGTGTTCTCCTCTCTTGGAATAAATGAAATATTCAAAGATAAGAAGAAACTGTCAACAAGATCCCAAAATTCATTTCTATAAGTCCTCAACCTGGGGTGCTTAGCTTGATACAGATTTTTGATTTGATGGAAAATTAATTCAACATCCCCAAACACTGATAGCTCTTCAATCCCCATGTCTTTTGCAACCCTCAAACCCAAAACAAAAGCTTCATACTCTGCCACATTATTGGTAGTTTCAAATTCTAGCTTGTAGGACAAAGATATGGTCTCTTGAGTAGTTGAAACAAAGACTACTCCAGCACCAACACCTTCCTTATAAGAGGCTCCATCAAAAAACATCTTCCAAACAAAGGTAGTTGGAGGAGAATATTCACAAAAAGTAATGACTATTTTATGATTTCAAGAGGAGGTTCAGGAGTATCAGTGAGCTACAATATACTAGATCCTAAATCAATATCAAGTGAAAAAATATGATGGTTGGTGGGGTTTTCTTCATCACTGATAATGTAGGCCAACTGAGCTTCCTTGTAAAGCCTTCTATGCCCCCCCCCAAAACACAGGAATGGTGTCATATGTAAGGTCCATCTGCAAGGTTCCCCCTAATATTTTTATCCAAGATCTTGACAAGAGCATACCAAACTTAGGGGGGACATCATCCACCACAATATCCATGACCACACTTTTCATGGGCAACTGAAACAAGGTGACAACCATATCTTTGATGACCCCAAGACACTTCACTTTCCTAGAGTCAAAAGAATATAAGTCATGGTAAGTTTTTGTAATTTCTAATCCAAGTTCATCCATGATTGTTTTTGGCATGAGATTGTGAGATGCCCTTGAGTCCATAAAGAAGTTATGCAACACCTTATCATGAATGTTCAATGATCTATTGAAGGGAGGGGATGAGTCATATATATATTCTATCAAAGGTCCTAAGATGACTATTGGGTTTTCATCTTGAAGGTTGACTGAATCATTGGAATTGGAGGAGGGTTCGAGCTACAACATTTTGGAAAGATACTTTTTGAATACCTCATTTTTTATCATCTCTAGGAAAGGTAAATGGATTTTGATTTTTTGAATCTCACTTTCAAAATTGAAGGAAGATGGAGATTTCAGAATCTCTCTGACTTCTGGGGTAGAATTCTTAACCAAAGCTTGAGGGATTTGTGCATCTTTTTATTTGCTACCAACTGCCACAACCTTGGCATAATTTTTTGTTTTATTGGGTTGATCAGAAGTATCGGTCTTATCCTTTCTTTTTGGATCTCAGATTATATCTATTAGGATTTTCTTTTGTTTTCTCTCCCTTACTCAATTCATTTATTTGATTATCCATTAGGGATTCCTTGTATGAAGATTGGGTCAAGTGATGGGATGAGGAGGTGTCACCAAGGCAGTGGATTTCAGGATCAGTTTCCTCATCCTATCCTGCTTCATCAACAACAAGGTTGTTTTGTAGAGGAGCTTGGACTTTTTTATCATCCCTATCTTTGTTTCTTGGATCTCTTGGAAGGATCCGAGGAGCATTATTTGGCCTTCTGAAGTTACCTCTGTTATCATCATTTTGTGTATTCCTATAGGTCTATTTTCCTTCAAGTTTTAACTTCTCCATTTCAGTAGAAAGTGATTTCACTAATTTGGTAAGTTCATCAACTTGAGGATAGACAATAGAGGAATCAGAAGTCAAGGCTTCAGCGCTATTTTTTCTCTTGTCCCTATCAGATTTTTCCCTAAGTTTGTTAGATGCCACTATGTTAGATTCTACCCCCAAGGCTGCATCTTGCATATGAGCTAAGGAGGCAAATCTTCTATCTCTCAGTAGAAGGAAAAACTCAGGGTCAAAAGCACTCGAATAGGTGATCTTGGTAGAGGCTTCTATAGACTTTATTTTTGATGTTTAGACAACATCGGGAAGACATTATTTAAAGATAATAATTAATAATATAATTATTATTGATTATTAAATATCATATATAATAAGTAATAATAAATAGTTATTGATTATTCAAGGGACGCATCCTTTCATGGATGGTCACCTTATGTTCTCTATATATATGGAACACTCATCATTGTAATAAAATATCAATTATATATTATATGAAGAACAACAATATGGTATAAGAGCAGGACTGGGCTAACTCCCTCACGAGAGGGCCCAGGATCCCGAAAGAAAGTTGCTTTTATTTTTTGTTGTAACAATGTGAGAGATATGAATGCACATGATCCATCAAAGGGAGTCTCATAAATGGATCTAGTTCACTTTTTGATCCAACAAGTCTAAGTTTTTTTTATGTGTTCTTCTTTGTTGTTTTTGAGTTGTGAGAAATGAGACTTTGTTGTCGCGGTCTTAGTCTATTGGCTAGCTATGCATATGTAGAAAAGGCGGACCAGAGACAAACATGTTCCCTGTCGTTGGAATCACTTCTTCTCGGGCCATGGGGAAGATATTTCCACCAATTGATCCCTAGTTTCATGTGCCAACAAGGGGATTTCACCACCGGGAGTGATATGGGAGGTGGGTCCATCTATGGTTCCAAGTTCCCTGAAAAGAATTTCATAAAGAATCCCACCTAGCCGAGAATCCTGTTAATGAAAAATGTTGACAAGAATACCAACGGGATCCCGATTGGAATGGTTTGGTTTTCTTCTGAGCAAAGGTCCAGAGGATGGGCAGTGGGTATTTTTCTCCGAAAAAACCAAGATACGAAGTTGTGAATGTATTGAGACCCCCATTGTCATTGCCATCTACAGGACGCGTAGATAATAAGGCAATATAACCATTTGGTGCAAGAAATTTGTGGTTTCTCGCTTCAGAGAACTGATATCGGTATTGTGTGTTCTATTACTGTTAGTTTGAACTCAAATTTGTGTTCTTTCCGTGCCAATTTGCTCAAAATAATGGAAAAGGAGTGGGAGTTAATAAAATCATGAGTAGGGTTTCAAACCGATCGAATTGGTTTCCCTCAACATAAGTAAGGCGAATCTCATGGTGATAATATGGGAAAAGGGCTGCACACGTTTGTGTGAGGTTATTAAGATTTTTATGTTTTATGGGTCACCCTCATTTGCTTGTCATCACACATAAAGGTGAAAGGGTTAGTGGTCTCCAGCTAGAATTTCTAACAGAGACCCATCTTAATCCCGAGAATGTACCTCACCCACACAATGTACAAAAATCAAACATCCAATTATAAAAACAATTATAGTCATTTCATGTGATGAAGCTAATACACCAACCAACCTCATGATGTCGTTGGGGACTAGTGGCATTTGCATTGTGCAAGAGGTTAATAAGGCGGAATCTCCACATTTTGTCAGTGTTAATCAAATCTTCATACGTGTACATGTACTAGTGTGCATCCATGTATTTTGGAAGCATGAGAGAGTTTGGATTCCTATCGATGAAATTGGCTTCATAGTTGTGCAGCTGAGGGTGAGCCCGTCATTGCCCGGGTAATTGGCTGCAAATTTTGTGATTCCCAATTGCATTTATGCTTCTCCCAGATACCAAGAGTTAAGTAATGATGGTCTTTTAAACCTTGACAATGAACATGTTGCATGAATAATGGACCCGTATTCCTACGTATGGACAGCGAGTTCAACAAGGTTGTCTTTAGATGTATGGAAGTAGTGAGGCAGTGAGTTCAACAAGGTTGTCTTCGAACATATGGAAGCAGTGAGGCTTCATAGGATACTTGTAGGATTTCATCCGAGACATGGCACAGATTAAGTAGCCAGGCTTCAAACACATAGACGAGCAAGATGGTGTAGACTTCATCCTGACGTGCCTTAGATGGTCAGATGAATGAACCAAGACATTGGTTTCATAAGGAAACCTCGATATGTCTTGGGAGACATTGAGTCCATGAGGGAACCTTGATATGTATTAGACATTGGTTTCATGAGGAAACCTAAGGTCCAAGGTGACATTCTCTTTCAGAGGCAGACAATTGAGTCAATTGATCCCATTGATCTTGTAGCTCCAGTTAATGTTTCCAGAGATATTGCAGTAGGTCGAAGGGATCGTCAAACTCTGTAAGAGGTAGAAGGACATGCAACTCCTCATGGTAAATTTCGAGAGAGAAAGAGACTTTAGAGAGATTCATGCTATGCCACGGCTATGAGCCACATCATTCATTTTTTGAGCCTTCTTGTTATGAGGATTATCCAGTATGGAGAGATGTCATGATGGAGGAGTATCAATCCATCATGAAGAATGATGTGTGGGATATTGTTCCAAGACCCGAAGGGAAGTTTGTAGTGACTTCCAAATGGATCTACAAGATCAAACACACAGTTGATGGGAGCATCGAGAGACACAAAATGAGATTTTCTACTAGAGGATTCTCTCAGGTGGAGGGAATAGATTATGAGGAGACATCTCCTCCTATTGCTCAATACACTTCTATCCAGATGATTATTTCCCCTGCAACATTCATGGGTTAGAGAGTACATCAAATGGATGTAGAGACAACCTTTCTCAATGGAGAGATTAAGGAAGAAGTATACATCGAGAAACCAGATGCTTTCATGATACATGAGAAGGAGTCACATGTGTGTAGGTTGAAGATGGCCTTGTATGGAATCAAGAAACCACCTCGAGCCTGGTATGTGAAGATTGATGGACACCTGATGAGTTTGGGCTTTAGCAAAAGTGTTGTCAATTCCAACCTGTACTACAAGATTGTTAATGGTGAGTCCATGATTTTGGTCCTCTACGTTGATGATTTATTCCTCACTAATATAGAGAACCTTATTGTTGAATGCAAGTATGCATTGGCCTCTAAGTTTGACATAAAGGACCTTGGTATGATGCACTACTTCTTGGGACTAGAGGTGTGGCAGAGAACTGATGAGATCTTCCCGAGTCTGGGGAAGTACACAGTTGATATATTCAAGAAGTTTGAGATCTGAACTTGAAGCTCGTGACTACACCAATGATGATGAATCTGAAGAAACTAAGTGTGTCATCTTTCGATTATGACAAAATTGATCTGACTCTGTATAGACAGCTAGTTGGATAACTGATGTATCTGGTTAACACCAGACCAAATAATTGCTATGCAGTGAGTGCACTTAGCTAGTTTATAAGTCAGTTGAGATAGACGCACTAGATTGTTGCGAAGCATGTGTTGTGATACTTGCGAGGCACAGTTCGACATGGTATGAGATATACTTCCAGTATTGATATGATATGGTAGGAATATATTGACTCTGATTGGGCAGGGAGTGTAGTGGAAAGAAAGAGCACCTTTAGGTGTTGCTTCACTTTGGTATCTTCCATGGTTTCCTGGTGTAGCAGGAAACGAAATTTTGTGGCTTTGAGAACAATAGAAGCAGAGTACATTGCATTAAGTATGATAGTTCGTGAAGCAGTGTGGATTCACAAGCTCCGTGCAGATTTATTCGAACATGTGCTGGATTCCACCATTATTCACTATGGTAACTAAAGTTGTGTGAAGATCTATGATAATCCAGTGTTTTGTGACAAATTGAACCACCTTGAGATCAAGTACCATTTCATATGAGACATGGTGTAGAGGAAGGAAGTATTGGTGCAGTACCTTCCTACAGATAAGCAAGTTGTTGATGTTCTTACCAAACTAGGATGAAGTTTAAGTACTTCTGTGACAGACTTGGCATGGCAAAGAATGTCTCCCTCGCTGAGAGGGAGTGTTGATGTTTGCAGCTTCTGAGACATTCTCCAGATCGTGCTCCTCTGTGACTGAGTTGAGTTGATCTGTGAGGACACTTATCCGAGAAGAGATAAGTGGAACACTTATTCGAGAAGGAATAAGTGCAGTTGGGATTATAACCCAATGTCTCATGTGGAGAGCACATGAGGACATGTCAAGGGAGTTGACCCTTGACGTCATACACTATGGGAGTTGAACCTAGTGTTTCTAGAGGGTGTAGCCTCTAGAAGTCCACATGGAGTGCCATGTGTGACAAAATTTCTCCAGATCATACTCCACTATGAATTGAGTTGAGTTGATTTGTGAGGACACTTATCTGAGAAGGGATAAGTTGGGCACTTATTCGAGAAGGGATAAGTTGGGCACTTATTCGAGAAGGGATAAGTGTGGTTGGGCTTATAACCCAACGTCCCTTGTGGAGATCACATGAGGAAACGTCCCATGAGGACCCTAATGTTTCTAGAAGGTGTAGCCTCTAGAAGTCCACATGGAGTGCCATGTGTGACAAACTTTCTCCAGATCGTACTCCTCTCTGAATTGAGTTGAGTTGATATGTGAGGATACTTATTCAAGAAGGAATAAGTACATTTGGGCTTAAAGCCCATTGTCCCATGTGGAGAGAACATGAGGACATTTCAAGGGAGTTGACCCTTGATGTATCACACTATGGGGAGTTGACCATAAGTGTTCCTAGAGGAAGTAGCCTCTAGAAGTCCACATGGGAGTGCCATGTGTGACAAATCTTTTACTACTATGGTAGTTTTGTACCACTGGCGGAGATTGCATGTCTCTGGACAGTAGTTGTGTACTACTATGGAAAGATACCTCCCTAGATAAGAGGGAGTGTTGATGTTTCAACATCGGGCATAACTTCTCCTATAATGGGTTGCAGACCAAGGGAGATAGGATACATTTATCACAAAGGTGCACTTGTGGTAAATGGGCCCAGACGTAGTCCTTCCTTGATCATGACAAGGAATAATATGGACTCGAGATGCTTGAAGTGCTTTCCACATGTCAGTTAGCATCAAGCCGACATTCACTCATAGGTGTGTGCCTGTGGTGAAATATCCTGGTGTGGTCTTTGTCCTAGTCATGGTGATTTGACAAGGAATGATAAATACTCAAGATGATATGTTATTACATGTGGACCCAAACGAGCCTAATCTTAGAGAGAGTTAATTGGCTCAGAGGGAGAGCTGCAGAAGGAGTTTGTCCTCGGTTCAGGTGGGAGAGAGATGTCTCCCAAGACTGAAAGACAAGTGTCATGAGTCTAGGGTGAAGTTTGTATACTTCAAAGACAAGAGTGGCATGTTGCAGAATGTCTCCCTCATTGAGAGGGATTGTTGATGTTTAGACAACATTGGGAATACATTCTCTAAAGATAATAATTAATAATATAATTATTATTGATTATTAAATATCATATATAATAAGTAATAATAAATAGTTATTGATTATTCAAGGGATGCATCCTTTCATGGATGGTCACCTTATGTTCCCTATATATATGGAACACTCATCATTGTAATAAAATATCGATTATGTATTATATGAAGAACAACAATATTTATCTCAGCAGGGATCTTATTATACATTTTATTGAACCTCTTGGAGAAGTCAGAAACAGATTCTCCTTATTTTCTCTTTAGGGATCCAAATTCTGTGATATAATACAAAACATATTTCTTATCCCCCCACTGTCTCAAGAAAGCATCATCTAAAGATTCAATCCCAACAATGGATCTAGGAGTCAAACCCCTAAACCATTTCCTAGCCTCACCATCAAGGATCTCGACAAAGACTCTCATCCACACATCCTCATTCTCAATGTTTAGATTGCCTGCATAACTATAAAAGACAACAAGATGTTCTTCAACAATTGTGTCTTCCTCTCCTGTGAATTTGGGCATGTATTTTGGGTCATCTCTAGCAGGGAGAGCATTCATAGGCCGAGGTAAGATAAGAGGGGCATACCTAGCATCCACTATGGAATCCATCCTATTTCTAGGAGCATTAGCACCTTCCATTGGATTTTGAACTATAGGAGAGCAAGGAGGAGAAGAAGATTTGATTGTGTGCAGCTTAGGAGAAAAAGGAATGTAGGAAGGAGGGATTTCAGTTTTCACAGTAGAAGTCTGAGTATTGGAAGAATATGGTATAGGCTGCAAGGGAGATGAGGTTTCCTCCTCTTTGGCTACATAAATTTTGATAGGAGGAGGAGTAGCAAAACCTAAGGTAGGAAAATCTTCAAGACTCTCAAGTTTGAACCACTTCACAATATCAGGAGAGGCAAGGATTTCAAAATTTTCTCCTTCCAATTCTAGGTCAAAAGAGGAGTATTAAATTGGAAAATTTTCAAAATCCAAATACTTAGAAACTTCAGCAGAAGGTAAAGGAGGAATACTTGATATAACAACTAGAGTATTAAGAATGGAATCAAGCAACTGACCAGAAGTACCTGATACAACAACAACAACAAAAAATCTTGAGAAGCTTTTACCTTCTTGATTAACTTCTCTGGGTCAGCCTCAAGAGTAGCCAAAGGTAGTTGTGGAGTTGACCTCGCGTGTCTTCCTTTAGGAGCCACAACTGAAACAATGGAGTCATCATGTGCAAGTTGCAATCTTTAATGTATTGCATTCTAATGCACCTTTAGAATCAGTAAGCTATGTCGTTCAATCCTAGGGAAATGTCTTCAATCTGTTCCCCGACAATGACTCCAAGAATGTTAGCACTACGAATCACCCTTAGATTGCAGAGAGGATCAGCCTAGTACCCATCAAATTACGTGTAAATGTAAATAAGTGTTTTAAAGGTCAAATGGACAAGACTCAAGATAATAATGTTTTAACTCAGAAATATGGGCTAGCATGCACAAGAAATTGAGGTCTTGATCAACTTCAGTCACTGAATGGGAGTAAAAGTGAATAGAAGGAAGACTTTGGTGAGGGAAGTGTAGAGGTTTTCTATTAACATCAGGTCTTCAAACAACATAAGGAGGAAAAACTAAAACACAATATATTCTTGAATTCAAAGTTTAGAGAACACTAAAGAACATCATAGCAGTACTATAATCAAACATTCATCATAATACAACTATAAAAATCTCATGTGAATCATTCAATCATGAAAACTTCAGTATAAGAGGCAACAAGATGGAATAAGAGAAACAGACTTATATTAATAAAAAATTATCAAGTCTAGTACATAACCTGAGAACCAGTCTGCTTAATCAAAATATTACAATAAGGGATCCCAACTCAACCCTTCGAACCTTTTGAATCATTTGGAATATTTATTTATAAAAAAAAGGGAAGACAACAACTACAGGTGTGAGCTGGCCTTCCTCCCATAGGATTCTCCAAATCAGTTATTCAATCAAACACCTGTGCTAACAACTATTTAACAAACTTATATAAAAAAGGAAACATGTTGGCAACCAATCCAACAAAATTTAACTAACATTGTCTTCCTTTGATGCACATCCCTCTACATGCCAAGATTCCTGCAAGAGTTGTATGTTTTCATCATGCTGCCAGATCTTAGCTTTCCTTCACATCATCAGCAACCCAAAAGAGTGATAAACTCGAACCCCTTGATTCTAGGTGCGAGTTGGTAGCATCATTCAGTAGCGTGTTGGGTAGCGAGTTTCTGTAGTGCCCTTGCAAAATACTTTGCACATTTCGTAGCACAAATCTAAAACAGGACTGCAGAATTGGTAGCGTTGAGCCTGTATATCTTTGTGTGAAATTTGGTAGCGCCAAACCTATATATCTCTACAGAATTGGTAACGCCATCATTGAACTGGTCCTGCAAAATTGGTAGCACCCATCATCAAAATGAATTTGGTAGCACCATTGTAATATATCCCTGCAGTATTTGTAGCACCACTGTAATATATCCCTGCAGAATTTGTAGCACCATCGTTAAGTTTAGCTTAGGATATTTGGTAGCACTTAAGGTAGCAAAATGGAAGGACATTCTATATAGATAATTCTGCAGCGCCATGGTGCTATGGAATGTTTGTGCTCTTCTGTATGATGAGACTAATCAAGAACCTTGAGCTGATAGGTTAGAAGCCTATAGATGCCTGTATAGGTGGAAAACATTATTCATCCTTGATCACTTACTCTTACAAAAAGAGACCATTCTAAAAAATGGAGCTTATATCCCCCCAATCATTTCACCAACCTAGCACTCCTCCTTGTGGAAGGAGGGCTTCCTTCTAACACAACAACATGTTTTTCTTTTGTAGTGTCAGGCTTCTTAACTGCAGATGTGCTCTTCTTCGCTATTGGTTCCTCTCTTTCAATGATAGCTTCTACCAAAACATTCAAGTTCCTCTTAGCCAATCCATCCTTGAAGTGTTGCAGTTATGCCTTGAGTTTTCTATTTTGAGACTGAAATCCTATGTTTTGCCTATAGAGGTTCTTGAGTTTCTTATGGAGAGGAAAGGCTCTTCTTGCTGCAAATCTTTCCAAATCGAGGGTGTTATTGTACATATCCATAAGCTCTTTCATCTTAATTCTTTCAGATAAACGTTATGCCTTCAAACGAGCAACCTCCTTCCTAGCCTCCCTGAGATGTCTAATCAATCTTTTGAAGGTGTGATTTTTAGGTGGAGAACTGATGTTGATAACCTTAACAGGCTTCTTTATGGCTTCACCTTCATCTTTATGTTGCACAGGGGCTCTATTTATTACCTCAATAGGCTTCACAATGCCTTTGCCCTTATCTTTCTTTTTCTTTAGATTTGAAACCTTGGGTAGGAATTGTACTTCAATAGCCTCCTTGAGGGTTGATGATCTAGTAAAAGGCTTCCTGACCTTTGTTCTAGTTGTTGGAGAAGGTGAAGAGAAATGTAATTTTCTTCCCTTCTTGGTTGTGGCTTTACTGGATGAAGGTACCTCTTCCAATTATGTTGTAGGAGGAGGTGAAAAGTCTCTATGTGGAGAATGATAAGCCTCCCTCTATGTTTCTTCAACTTCCTTGATGACCTCTTGGTCTTGAGTAGGGGCTTTGCTCTTTATTTTCCTCCTTGTTCCTGTTGGACCAGTACTAGTAGATGGCATAGGACTTTGCACCTTTGACTGAGGATTTGAAGCTATGTCCAACTTCATGTGAGCAGAAACAATGATTTGTTCCCAAGGGATGTTCCTCTTCTTCAATTCTTCCATCACTAACATCCTGATCAATCCAGAGTGAAAGACACTAGTGTCCATAGACTTGGACTTGGCTTGTACTCTATCAGACATTTTCCCCATGCTCCTCAAATATAGAAAGGGATATTCATTTCATCTTTACCAGTAAAATGAATAAAAATCCTTATATGGTATTGGTATAACATATTAAACCTTCCCTCACATGTCAAGTATCTTTGGATGATATTCAACATCTTGTCAAAATCTTCAACTAAATGAATTCTAGGAACTCCCTTGGACAAGTTGTTTGTCTGATAATCTAGTTTGAGGAATTCTGTGGAGAAGGTAACATTTAAAGTGATGGATTTAAACCATCTCTCCCCAGTATTATGAATCCATGTGGCTGCTGTAATAGAAGCTTCAGAAACCTCAAACTCCAAGTCTCCTACCTTATTCTTAAGGCCATAAAAATGTAAGGCAAATTGCCTTGCCACTTCAGGGTGTCCCCTCTGCATGTTTTGGAAAAAAGAGAGGTAGCCCACCCTATGGAAAACTTCCCTAACCATTGGCTCTGCATCAAATAGGTGCATGTCTGAGGGTTTAGTTCTGACCACAGTTCCTCCCTTGTGATATTTATTTTTCTGAGGTGTCTCCATGGGTCAAGACGAGGGATCAAAGGCTATGGTGCAGTGAATTTTTTGGGAGAAAACAGAGCCAAACTTAAATGGAAGAATGACAGTGAATAATGGTTGCTCTTTCCTATGATTCTCCTCTAACTCACCTTGTTTTGACATAACATTGTTTTGATGTATTTTGAAAGGCAAGAAATGAAATTTCTCCCTCCCCTTACTGTCTGTAGATCTCAAACTGAAGAATGATAATATAGTGAAAGGAAAATTGTTGCAATGGTCTTTGAATACCTGGAAAATAACACTCCAATCCAAATAGTAGAGAAAACGGGGGAAATGTAGCGAGGTTTCAGCATCGTTTTTTGGTAGAAAAGTGTGCGCACAAGGAATAAGTGTTTGAATGGGCACTCAACACTCAGGAGCAAGATGAATTGGTGTCTTGATAACTGAAAACTAGGTGACAATGGTTTCAAGTCTGTGAGAGGGAAAATATGGATGGAGAGGGATGAAGGAGGGAGCGATTTACAGAAACAGTCGCTACCAAAACTCAAGCAACATCTATCATAAGAATTTGCTATGCAATGGTGGGAGCTCATGGAATACCTGGAGGAGTAATGAAAATTTGAGGCTCTGCAACCGGTAGGAGACCACCATGACCACCTCAACTGCCAAATCCACCTTAGAAAATCAAGTACTAACTTTAAGTCCAAGTGATTTTTCTTGCATTGAAGACTATCTATCTAAGTTTAAGACACTCAGAAATTTATGTGAAGAATGTAAGATAAAGATAGACGAAGATTTTTGCATATATATTATTCTTTCTAAGCTAGGTAGTGTTTGTATCTACGTGTTATGCCATGCAAGAGGCTCTAGGGGAAACTTATCAAAAACCTAGTCTTGAGAACTTTTGTGATTCTTTGATTAGAGAGAAAGATAAGCTAGTACAACTTGGAGTGATCAGCACTGCAGGTACCTCCAACAAAGCCTTAGTTGTCCATCAGAAAGATAAACCCAAGAATCCCAAGAAGCAACATCCTCGCCACAACAACAAGAAATATAAGGGTCCCAAACCCACTCAAACAACTTTTGCTCCTAATGGAGACAAAGGAGAAAAATATAAAAATAAGAATACTAACAGACATTGCAACTTTTGTGATAAAGATGGTCATGATGAGTCCAAATGTTTCAAGAAGATGGCATCTTTAGAAGTAGCGATGAAGAAGCACAAAAACAATATTGATTCTACTTCTTCTTCTTCTTCTCATGGACATGCACTTTCTTCTTCCGGTTTCTCCTTCAATACAAATTCTACTTCTACTTATACTTTTGATGAGTGGCTTACTGATTCTGGAACATCCTATCATATGACTAAGGATAGAGCCATATTTTCTACTCTAAATGAATGTAACACCAATCAAATATTTGTTGGTGATGATAGATCTCTTAGTTTTGAAGGATCTAGAACAATTCAAGTAGAAAATGGTCATTTCAATGATGTATTATGTGTTCCAAGTCTTTCTTGTAACCTTCTATCAGTATATCAAATCACTCATTCAGGTGAAGGTAAAACCGTAGATTTTTCACCTCACCAAGTTGTAATCAAGGATCTAAAAGATCTTAAGCATGTTCTTGCAACTGGAATTGTTGATGATATTACCAGGTTGTACAAATTTGACAACTTTGGGTCATCATATTTTTCATCAGTTTTTGTTTCTCATAGCGATGACTTGAGCAAACTTTGGCATGAGCGGTTTGGTCATCTAAACTATCGCTCATTGCAGCAACTATGTAATCAACAGATGGTGACTAGTCTTCCTCTTGTTTCATGAAGAGATGGTGTTTGTGCTGGTTGTGTTCTCGTAAAACATCATCGGGAAAATTTTGACAAGCGTGCCTCTTGGCATGCCTCGGGTCCTTTGCAGCTTGTTCACAGTGATTTGTGTGGTCCACTTTTTTCTCCTTCTTTTTCTGGGAGCAAGTATTTCTTAACTTTCATTGATGACTTTTCCAGACGTACTTGGGTTTACTTCTTAAAACTTAAGAGCGAAGTTTTTGACAAGTTTTTGGCCTATAAGGCCCTTGTAGAAAAGAAATCTGGACATCAAATTCAAAGGTTAAGAATAGATAATGGAGGCGAATATGGGAACAATAATTTTACAAGTTACTGCACTACACAGGGAATCCAAATGCAACAAATTGTTCCATATACACCACAACAAAATGGTGTTGCTGAGAGAAAGAACCGCACATTAAAAGAAATGGCTAATTGTATGATCCAATTTAAGGGATTAAGTCTAAAGTATTGGGCGGAAGCCATCAACTATGCAAATTACATAGTAAATCACACTCCCACAAAGGCTCTTAAAAATATAACACTGGAATAAGCTTGGACTAAAATTAAACCAGATCTAAGTCACTTCCGTGTATTTGCCAGTAAAGCATGGGTTCACATTCCTGATGAGAAAAGGAAAGCATTACAGCCTAAAAGTGAGAATTGTATATTTGTTGGTTATTCTGAAGATGTCAAAGGTTACAGACTTCTTCAATCACACTATAATGAAATTATTATTAGAAGAGATGTTAAATTTGATGAAAATCTCTTGTCTTGCGAGTCTAATTCAACGTTTGTGCCTTCTTTGGCCTGCAAGCCTTCTTCGGTGTTTGTGCCTTCTTCTAATCTGGTTTCTTCTTCAGATGATGAAAATGAGGATGAAAATCCACCTCTGCCTACTCACCCTCCTCCAAATGAGTCCTTTGAACCTAAACCAGCACCAGCTCCATCGTTTCCTAGATGGGTCCATTCAACACGAGAAGCAGTTGGTGATCTTGTCGGTGATCATTCAGATCAACGTCGGACACGTTCACAGTTCCAACGAGACTCTTCTCTTTTGGATCAAGTTTCAAAAACTCATGATCCAGAGACATTTGCAGAAGCTTCAGGTCATCCATATTGGGATACAACAATGAAAGAAGAGTATCATTCTTTAATGGAAAATGATACTTGGGATATTGTACCTCTTCCAAAAGGAAGAAAAATTGTTAGATGCAAATGGGTCTACAGAGCTAAGTATGCATCAGATGGAAGTGTTGAAAGACACACAGATCGGTTAGTTGCCAAAGGATTTTCCCAAGTTGAAGGAATTGACTATAATGAAACCTTTTCCCCTGTAGAAAAAATGAATTCCATCCACCTTGTTCTTGCCCTTGCTACCTCACATAAATGGGAGGTCCATCAGATGGATGTTAAATCTGCCTTCTTGCAAGGAGATTTGAAAGAAGAAATCTACATGGAACAACCTCCTGGCTATGTACAGAATGAATCTAGCCTTGTTTTTCACCTCAATAAATCTCTTTATGGTCTCAATCAAGATCCCCGAGCTTGGTATGCCAAAATGGACAACTTTTTTATTGCCACTGGATTCTCTAGATGTCATTATGATCCTAATGTCTATACCAAGAAAGTAGGAATCCATCTCATAATCCTTGTCCTTTATGTTGATGACCTTATCCTCACTAGTAGTGACTCAAAAAATTTAAACCATGTGAAAACCATCCTTAACAAGAAATTTGAAATGACAGACTTAGGATTTTTGCACTATTTCTTTGGCCTCCAAGTTTTGCAAACTAATGAAGGAATTTTTCTTTCCCAGTCAAAGTATGCTTGTGACCTTCTTTGTCTCTTTCACATGGATGATTGTAAACCAACCCCTTCTCCCTTCCAGTCTGGAGTCAAGCTTACTGCCACTTGTACTTCTCCTGAAGTTGATTCCACCTTGTACTGTCAGTTAGTTGGTAGCCTCTTATACTTGACTCATACCCATCCTGATATTTCCTTTGATGTTGGTGTTGTTGCCCGGTATATGCAAACACCCCATGAAAGCCATTGGAAATCAGCTAAAAGGATACTTCGCTATGTTCCTGGTACAATTCAGTTTGGGATACATTACAGTTAAGGGGGGACTCCTTTATTGGTTGGTTTCACTGATTATGATTGGGCCGATGACCGTGATGATCAGAAGTCTACTACAGGTTATGTTTTCAGCCTTGGTTCATGACCTATCACTTGGTCTTGTAAGAAACAATAGGCTATTGCACTTTCTTCAGCAAAAGAAGATTACCGAGCAGCGGCAAATGCAAGTCAGGAAGCCATGTGGCTTCAACAGATCCTTTCAGAGTTTGGATTCCAGCACCAGCATCCGACTAACCTTTGGTGTGACAATCAGAGTGTCGTCAAGATCGTCAAAGACCCAGTTCAACATCAGCGTAGAAAACACATCGAGCTACACATGCACTTCCTCAGGAAGATCATTCATTATCAAGTTATTGAAGTGCTATGTTACCCTACAAAATGTTACAGGTATGAACTAACTGAGAGGGGGGGGTGAATCAGTTAGTGTAGATTATTAAAAATTTACTCTCAATTTTAACTTTGAATCATGAATCTTAGTGGCAGTGAGTCTTTACTGTGAATTCCAGAGTTAAAAACATAAAGCAGGTAGTATAAAGAACAACAATCACACACACCATTCATTCACAAGTATGAGACACAGATTTTTCAAGAGGAAACCCAACCAGGGAAAAAACCTCGTCTTCTTAAAATGTTCAGTAAGCTTCAACTTTGTTACATCTCATCTTTTATGAGCACCAACTCATAGAGGCTACAACCTCTGATTGCCAGCACCATCTGGCTGAGAGCACCAACTCCCACAGAATCCCAGTACCCACTGGGTGGAAGCACCGACTTCCTTTT
>ML790946.1:182327-201309 GCA_009831015.1 Picea engelmannii
CCTGTCAGAAATGTCAATATCAAATCATCAACCAAATGAAACATCATAATAAACATATCAACCGAAAAGCACACTCCCTGACTCAGTCCGGAGTCCAAGGGGGTTCTGTCGATGCCTCTGCATCCTCCAGGTCAAAAACCCTGTACACTCAATGAAACTGAGTCAATAGCATCTGTCGACATCAAATAGTAACACATCATGGTATCTGTCAATCACATCCTAATCAAATATACAAGGTCCATCATAATAAGGGTCCAGATCACTTGCGAGCAAGTGTCTTCAATAATAAGTGTTCTCAGTGCGCCAGAGCGGGATGTTACAGGGAAGCATATGGGGTCAAGGGGAATAATACCAAAGATTTGAACAGGGTGACATAGGAGTTTCAGATTTCATAAACGTGGTTGTTATAATGCAAACCCAACTCTTGAAAAATGTTCTCTGAGTTCACTTTACTTTTTTTTGTTTCCATTTATTTTAATTTTATACGTAGGATCACTTTTATGATTTATTTTGAAAATTGTTCTTTTGATAATACATCGAGCGAGTATATTTATATATATAATACTGTTGTTGCAGCAAGTGATATTCTTTGGAAATCAAAATAATTTAGAGATTCATACCTTTGATTCGCCATTTCGTTCTCATCTAAGTAAATTATTTATTTATCACCTGTTTCAGGATAACCAATATTTCTGATATACGACCACTTGTTTGTCTCCTTCGTAATGTTCAATCTATCGACAACAATCCTGTGTAAAACCAACATGAAGAGTGTCAGGGTATTACAAGTCACAGCGTTCAATGTGTAAATTATTTTACATTTACTTTTCTATGAAATCACTAACCTGTCTTATTTGAGGTGGAAGTAAGACTCACCTAAAAACTGTAAAAACAGAAAACAAAAACCGATATATACAATGGGATTTTGGAAATCGTTTATTGCATATAGTGCTTAAGATAATGGTCGTTGAGGATTTTACAGTCCAAATTTTCTAGCAGAAATGAGTTCTTCCCTTAGGAGGCTGTAACTTTGAATGGTCCATACCAGATATGATCGAATTTGTCATGTTTGGCCGAGTATTCTCTCCTAGCGTCCCATTTCAAAACTAAGTCGCCAGGGAGGAATTCCCTATCTTTAGCCTTATGATCAAACATGGCTTTCATGTTGTCTTGGTATTTCTGAAGTTTTCCATCCACTTCAGCCCTATTTTGCTAAACTTCGATCAGTTGATTTATTCTTCTTGTGACATGATTTGGTTCTTCCTTTTCATCTTGCCAAAGTTTCATTACAAGTAGAGCCAAATTTATGGGTAGTACTACATCGGTCCCGTATACCATTTGAAATGGAGAAGTACCGATCGATTTCTTGGTGCCTATCCGATTTGCCCACAAGGCATATTTCAAATGCACATGCCGGGCTTTCTTATTTTCGTTCAAAACCTTTTTTATTATGGTGATTAAGATTTTGTTTGATGATTCAGCTAACCCATTGCCTTGAGGATAGTACATTGTATAATGACCCAACACAATATTGTATTTTTGGAAAAAGCGGACCATTGCCATAGATTTGAATGCCTTGGCATTATCTGTAACTATCTTTCGGGAAGAGCTGAATCTAGATAATATATTTTCCTCCAAGAAATTTATTACCACTGAATCTGTCACTTTCCTGGTCGGGATAGCTTCTACCCGTTTGGTGAAATAGTCTGTAGCGGTCAGGATCCATCTATGTTGCGTGCTGGAGTGTGGATTGATTTCACCTATAAAATCTAACCCCCATTGTTGAAAAGGGGCTTCTGTTTTAACCGGGACCAAAGGTAACGCCAATAGTTTTTGCTTGCCTAAAAATAATTGACAGGAGTTACAGTCTCTGACTCTGGCATTCACATCTGCGAATAACTTCGACCAATAATATCTTGCTCTCAGAATTTTATAGGCTATTTCTCTTCATGCATGATGTCCTCCACACACTCCCTCGTGAAATTCATTTATAACTCTTTATGTTTCAGACTCTAATAAACAAACGAGTAGAAAACCTAGAGGGTCTTTCCAATACAACTGACTTTCTAAGATACAATACTTTACCGCATGCAATTTCAATGTCCTAGTCTTAGACAGAGACATATTGTTTGGGCATTTCAGAGTCAGAAGACAAGATACTATGTCTTTATACCAACCTGAATATGCAAACTTCTCTTCGATTCTAGTTGTAGCTATCTGGTCGTCGAATTTGTCTATGTCTAAATATCATTCATGCTCTTTTAGGTTATTTATTCCAAGTGCTCTGAAATTTGATTCGGCTAGTAGCTTAGCCAAACCTTGTCCCTTTACATGCTTTGTTGGTTTTACCTCTAGATCGAATTCTTGAATTTTAGCTAGCCGTTGGGCCCTCTTCCCATCACTATCAGGCTGAACCAATATATCCTTAACAGAACTCATGGGTACATATGCAATGATCTTGGAATGCAGTACGTAGGTTCTGAAATATTTTAGTGCTTTCACCATGGCATATACCTGTTTTTCCATTATTTCGTACCTCAACTCAGCATCTCTAAGGCTCTTACTAAAAAAAACTATTGGTTGATCAAAACCCCCTTCGTTCTTCTGGAGGAGTACCGCTGCAATTGTGTGTTCGGATGCAAACGAAAAAATAAAAACCTTTAGATAATCAGGGCTTGCCAGTACAGGTGTTGCACCTATAATTTTCTTGATGTGTGCAAATGATGCTTTTTCTTCGACTGTCCATTTGAATTTGTTGTTCTTCTTAAGCATATATGTAATCAATTTCACAATTTTAGCAAAGTTCAGGACAAATCTCCTCAAAAAAATTATTTTCCCTAAAAATGAGTGGATTTCTTTTACATTTCTAGGAATATTTATAGTATCAATAGATTTGACCCTTTTAGGATCAATTTTAATTCTTTCTCGAGATACAATATGGCCCAAGAGTTTACCTTCTTGCATCGCAAAGTGAGATTTCTTGGTATTTAGAGACAAACCAAATTTGCGACATTTCCCGAATGTTTGCTTGAGGTGGATCATATGTTCTTCATCATATTTAGAAAAAATGGTTAGATCATCAAGATAAATAACGAATTTATCTCTTTCACCAATGAAGGCGATATCCATAGCTCGTTGGAAAGTAGCACCTACATTCATCAAACCAAAAGGCATTATGTCATACATAAATGTACCCCATGGGGTGGTGAATGTTGTCTTTTCTTTATTGTCCTTGTTAACAACAATCTGATTGTAACAGGAAAAATCGTCGATCATTGACATTCTATTTTCTCCGACCACTTTTTCTAGAACATGGTCCATTTTGGGTAGCGGATAATTGTCTTTGAGAGATGATTTATTTAAATTTCTAAAATATACACACAACCTGATTTCTCTGCTCTTCTTCCTAACCGAGACCAAATTAGCTACCCACTCATAATACCTGAGTGGTGCAATTATTTTAACGTCCAGGAGTTTTTTTACTTCTTTTCAACCACGGGCAATAATATAGGATTGATTTGTCTCAGCTTTTGTCTGAAAGGTTTGACACCTGGCTTTAAAGGAATCTTGTGTTCGATTACAGTGGTGTCACAAGTTCTTAGCTCATCATAAGACCAAGAAAAAACATCTTTATATTGCTCGAGTAAATATGCATACTTACCTTTCATCTTAGGAGGAAGATATTTTGATATTTTTACTATTCTAGTCTTTTCTTTGGTACCTATATCGCAATCTTCGACTTCTTCTGGTTGAGGTTACAGAGTAGATTTTAAGGGCATGTTGTTTTGGTCAAATAGTCTTTCTAATGGGATTAGAACTTTAAGGATTTGGTTGTTTTTTAGTACTAACATGCGATGATTCATGATATTTTCTTGGAACTTTTGAGGATCTTCCCCTTCTTGCATAATCCAAGTATGGTCGTTTTGGTTTTCTTGGTCAATGTGTGTCTCGGCAAAGTCTTCCACCATTTCGAGGAACTTTCTAATCTTTTCATCATCTTCGAACACCTGCCAATGTTGTATATTGTTTGGTATGGAGGGTATGTGCCTCATTTCTATGTGATACTTGAGTTTAAAAGTTGTAGGAGGTGCAAAAGTTGAGGTTGCTTTGGCTAATGAATTAGCTTGCAGGTTTTCTGTACAGGGAATGTAATGAAAATTAACTGATGAGAAAAAAAATTCCATTAAATCCCAGGCGCAGTTTCTATAAGATCTCAATCTCGGGTGTTTGGCCTAGTACTGTCGGTTTATTTGTTTTACAATTAATTCTTTGTCTCCATAGACTTCCAAGTTCTTTATGTTCAGCTTCCTAGCAGCTTCTAATCCCAAGACCAGGGCTTCATACTCACATACATTGTTCGTGTAATCTATGTCCCACTGTAGTCTGTAAGAGAAAGGAATGATAAACTCATCCCCATGTGCTACAAAGAGTACTCCTTCACATGATGAAGCACCATCGAAATGCATTTTCTAGATTCCAGTACTATATACACTTTCTTTTATCTCTTCTGTTTTATTTTATTTTGTGAAATCTTCAACACATTTATCTATATCGTCATCAATTGATAAAATACAATTTCCAAGATCCTGATCAGCAACATAAACATGGTAATTGTTGGGATTATGTGGATCACTTACCATATATGCCATTCGTGTTTCCCAGTATAATTGGGGAACTGCCCTCCGAAGATGGGAATCATGGCGTATGTCATGTCCAGCTGAAGGGATCCTCCAAGCATAGCACCCCAAGACCTGGATAATAACATACCATACTTCGGAGGTATATCAACAATAACCACATCCATCAGAACACTTTTTACTGGGATCTGTGCAAGATTTACTACTAAGTCTTTGATCATGCCCACACATTTAATTTTTCTGGAATCAAATGAACACAGGTCTCTGTACGGCCTGGTAATTTTGACGCCAAGTCTATCCATAATAGCCTTGGGCATCATGTTATGCAAGGCTCCAGAATCCAGCATGTAGGTATGTAGAAGACGATCATGCACATTTAGTGTAATGTAGAAAGGAGCAACGGTATCTCTGGCCCCTTCAGAATGCAGACCAGAAATTATATTAGGCTTGTCATCTTCCAAATTTATAATGTCATCTTGACTTCCCATATCTGAAAAATTTATCATTTTGGTGATTTTTTTTCGGTAGAAGGGGTTCTTTGCCAGTTCAACCAGAGGTATCTGTATTTTGATTTTGTTAATCTCATTTTCTAGGCTAAAACCTCCTATAGTTTTTTCAGTTTCTTTGATTGGTACTTCGGTCTCCTTCTTTTCTGCTTTATTTGTTTGTATTGATTTATTTTCAGTTGTTTTTGTTCCTGTCGTCTATGTTTCGGCTGTCTTAGCTTTGGCACGTTGTCGGTCAACTTCTTTTATTTTGGTGTTTTGTGTTTCAGTTTCTTTTGGAGCTGGTTCATATACTTCGCCTCTCGGCAGGATTTTCTTTGGTTGGGTAGTTGTTATGTTATTAGTTTTAGACCTTATATTATACTTGTTTTGGAGCTCAACCATTATAGTATCGATGATTCCTTGGCAAACAGGATCCTCTATATTATCTATGTTGTTATATTCATTAGACCGATGTTCCATTTTTAAAGACATCTCATAATCTTGTCTAGTTAAATGATATTGATAACAATCCTCGCCGAGATTATCCATGTCTTCTTCTAAATATTCAAAATATTGTATGTCATTTCCTCCTGTAAAATTTTTGTTCTTCAAAGGAGTCTGAACTTTTTCATCTTCATTTTTAATTTGTCTTTGTTGTATTTGAGGATTGGGGTTCCTCCTGAACTCTCTCCCATTGAACTAATCTTCTTTAGATTGATCTAGTTCCATCTTTGAAATTTTATTTGACAGTTATTTTATTATCTTTTCCATATCATCCATCTTGTCGTCTGTAGACCTCCCAGATCTAGAGGGTCCTGCTTGTTCCCTAAATCATTTAAACTCTTTGTTTCCTGTTTCCACTTTTCTTTTTAATTTTCCAGAAGCCATCATATTTGATTCAATTTCTAACACATCGTCTTTCATTCGGGTAAGTTCGGCCACTCTCCTTTCTCTCAATAATAGTGCGAAATCGGGTTCGAAAGCTCCTGCGAAAGTTACCTTTGTTGCAGGTTGGGAAGGTTTAACTTCGATTGGGATTTTGTTAGGGTGTATACCCTTTATGTCAGTGTATTCCTAAGCAAATACTCATGATTGTTCTTTAAGGATATCTACTAATTGTTTATGTTGGTCTGTATCTAGCCCGGAGTTTATATGTAAAAATTTCCCTGGACTAATCTCATAGGGCATAGTATAAGACATGACAGACTCATCTATTTCGAAAATAAAAGATGTCGAAGAAAAAATGGATGGATCTAATTGTTCTTGAAATTCTTCCCCAAACATGTACTCAAATTGGGGAAAAGACTGTGGAAAATCCACTCATGTGATCACAGAAATGAACTGGATTAGCACATTTTCTGGTGTATGCTTTTGAAGTGCCCTTGCATTGTCACTAGGCAATACAGGTTCTTCTCAATCTTCATTCTCGTATGGACATTCAACCCACCATACATTATCCATAATAGGTTGAGTTGGAGGGTAAATGGTGAGCTTCTGGATAGAGAGACCATTTCATATGGTCATTTCTCCTTCTCTACAGCCAATAAATGCATTGGTTGTGGCTAGCCAAGGTCTTTCCAAAATAACAGGATGGCCTCTGGCAGGATCCTTTGAATGAATGACAAGAAAGTATACGAGGTACTCCCATGAGGCTAAAGTAACCATGACATCATCTAAAATCCCTTCAGGTATAACCCTAGTTTTATCTGCTAATTCCAAAATGGTTGGGGTAGGCCGAAGAAGAGGTTGTAACTGTAATTGTTCCAAGGTAGTAGCAGTCATAACATTGATGGCTACCCCTAGGTCTATGATAGTGTTTCCAATGGCGACCTCATTAATGGTTATGGTCACTACGAGGTTTCCTAGATTCCCATACTTTGCTAGCTTTGGTTTCTCGGATATGTACTCAGAGATTCCTCCTACCAAATGTACTGTAGGGGGGTCCTTTTGCTTCCTACCTGGCTTCTTAATACACAATTTTTTGACTACCTTACTATAGATTGGAATGTCTTTAATGGCTTGAAGTAAGGGAATTTTGACACAAATATTTTTCAATTAATTCAAAATGTCAAATTCCGGTCGGGTGGTAGGTTTCTTGATTACCAATCGGTCTGGATAAGGAGGGACCTTCGTAATTTGTGAAGTTTCATTTTGGGGAAGCTTGGGCTCTTGATTCCTCGGGATAATAACATCTTCCCTCCTAGTGTCATCTGTGGGTTGTTGGGTGGTTTCTTCTTCTTCTTCTTCCTGGATGACTACTAAAGGTCTCTGCCTATCTAGAACTTTTCTCAATCTTAGTTGAATTTCCTGTAATGGAACACGAGTAATGACATATGTCAGGAAGGCCTGCATCTCAACATTGTTAAGAGGTTGAGGAGTCTTATTATTGGGATTCAGCACTGGCTGTGCCGGTAATAGTGTTGGTTTTGGGGAGCTTGCATTTTTAAATTGTGGTAGTTGTTGTTGTGGTATAGGAGGTAAAGGTGGTGGAACAAAACCAAGCAAAAGTTGTGGAGTGTTTGATGAGAACTGAGGATAAGGATGGTTGTACATAGGGATAGGTGGAGCTTGAGGGTTTCCTTGGTTGTGTCCTCCCCTCCATCCTTGAATCTAAGGATGTTGGTACTGAGTAGACTAGTTTTTACAACCTGGTGAGTTCCACTATTGTTGTTAATAATAGGGTGGAACTTGAGACTGTAGATTCGGGTATGTGGGTTGATTCCTAGGTTGCCATGGCCTCCTAGGTGCATAAGAAGAATCCCCAGGATCCCCAATCCTATAGATGGCTAATAAATCGGGCAATGATGGACATTTTTTCAGTCACATGGTCTTCTGTACAGAAGACACAAACTAAAATGTTATCTAATGGGCACTCCCTTGAGGAATGCTTCCTCCTACATCTTGGGCAATATATGCTCATTGCTGCATTTTCCTCCTCCTGTTTCTTTTTGAGTTTAAGGGTATCCAACTGGGAACCTATTGTGTTTAATATGTCAGTCTTAAAGTTTTCTAAAAGGTTCCCTATATCTTCTCTCATGATACCACCTAAACTAACTGGTTTTAAGCTTCTATTGTAAGGGTCTCGAACATTCTTTGTTGTTTTGGCTCTACTTCTTAAGTAGTTTTTACACATTTTACATATTTCAGCAAATGGTTTATGAGAAATATCACCTGATGCCATCAGGTTAAGCATCTCTAAATATTCTTGTGAAATTCCCTTAAGGAAAAGAGCCCTAACTGCATCCTCTGGGAGGTCATGGTATTTTGACTTCTGGGAGATATAACCAAATCTTTCCATATAGTCTTCAAGGGTCTCATCTTCTAACTATTGGACTTTAAATATGTCATTACGAGACTCTTTGGTCTTGCAATATTCCTAGTACTTCTTAAGAAAGATGTCTTTCATGGATTCCCAAGACCTAATACTGGATTCTCCCAACCCCATGAACCATCTTAATGCAAAGTCTTTGAGGGTGGCAGGAAAGAGTTTTAATTTATGGGCATATTGCACATAGTTGTAGCTCCTGCACAAGATGTCAAATTCAAATAGGAAGGTGTTTGGATCTTCACTGTTTTTACCATAAAAGGTAGGCAGTGCTGAGAGAGGAATATTCTTCATGTTGACATTTGGAGTGGTGTCTAAAATCGGAAATCCGAAGGTAGTTCCAGTTTGGTTTCCAGTTTCTTCTTCCCCCCCGTGTCTTACATTGTTATGGTCGTCCTGATCACCCATATTGGCTTGATTTCCAAAAAGAGAGTACCTAAGTGGTTTTATCTTTGAAGATAACAAAGTTTCTCTTTGATGAAAAGGTCTTCCTACTGATTGGGTGTTTGGGACTCTACTCGAGACGATTGAGATTATCGATGCCAAAGTTTATGTGTCAATTTGAGATATAATTACATTGGTTGAGCTACCAAACAAAAGATTCACCTGTTCAGGGTCTATGATATCCTTAAAATTAGGATCCCCTGGTGGTGGTGTAAAAGCAAAGGTTGTATTGTTTAGTTTTGTGGAAGACTCGAGTGGTCTTGCCTCCTGTCCTAGTATGATTGATGCTTCAATTTCTTGTTCTATAGTACTCCCTATGTTAGTCCCTTCAGATACTATTTTAGCTCTTTGGGTTGAGCTAGCTCCTGTTTTTCGGTATCGGTCTGTGAATTTTATAAGTAGAACGTTCCTTCCCCCAAAGAGAACGGAAGGAAACTTGGTTGAAAGGTCTGATTTTGATTTAATGTATCTGCCTTATGGGTCTCTAGGCTTATTCATGAAAGAAAGCAAAAACAAAAAGAAAAATCTACCATTTGATTCCTAGGTCTATTCATGAAATCAAACAAAAAGAAAAACTATTATTAGGTTTGGGGGAACCTGATATAGCAGATGTGCAGGTTATTACCTTTCGTCTTAAAGTTCCCCTGCCACCAAACTAATGATAAGGTCTAAGGATGATCTAATTCCTATTACTTCTTACCTTAAGACAACTCCACGACAGCGACGCCAAAATGTTCGGTGATTTATATGTACTAAAAAAGACATTAAACTACCCTCAATTAAATTGTCAACCTGGGGTAAATAAACTTAGAGTTGTAGCAAAATATATGCCAAAGGTAAAAAGTTGGTAGGAGTATAATCTAATTAGTGAAAGCAACTATCTAAGACTAATATATTCAAGCAAACCTATCTAATGAGCAAACCCTACTAAGCAACTTAAAACTAGGTAATCTAAGTACTTTTGGGCCAAGGACTGATGGATAGTTCCTAAGAAAGCAAGTAAAAACTATATTCAAAGAAAACTAGTTCATGACAATAAGCAAAGGCAAACTACTAAGCATACTAAGCAAATTATGAAAGCAAACTACTTTTAACTTGCCAACCTACATTAAATGAGAAACTACCCTATGAAAGCAATTAAATAAGAAAGTAAGCAAAATCACCTATCTAACCTATTAAAGAAAATAGACAAGTAAGCAAAGACACCTAACTAACATACTAAGGCAAAAGACAAGTAAGCAAAGACTACTATCTATCCTACTAAAGCAAAGGGACAAGTAAGCAAAGACTTTGCATTGAACAACTAGCTAGCCTAAGAGGCAAGTGGACTAAATGCTTGATGCAAAACTATTTCTAATGCATGAGATGAAATCCATTTTATTGAAAGCAATCAGAACTACCAGCGAAATGCCTAATTTACAATAAAAAAAACTGCTCTTAAATCTATGGAAGCAAAAGACTAACTACCCTATAACAACAATAAAACTATATTCTAACCTATGAAAGAAAGAAACTATCTTTTCTGATCTACAAAATCAACAAACTATCTTTAATATATGAAACACTCAAATGTAATACTGGTGGTTGTGTGAATGTCTTCGGTGGTTGTAACAACCCTAGTTGAACAAATGTTTAAGGATTATTAAGTAAAAAATTAATTAGGGGATTAATCGTCTTAATATGGTATTAATTAAACAGGATAGGTATAATAATACTAATTAAATAATTATTAATTAATTAATGGTTGCAATTTGATTAATTAATTGATTAATTAACTACCTATTACATTTAATAACATGAGTATTAAATTTAATAGATTAATAAGTTATATTGTTTAAATTAAAAGGTNNNGTACACAACAAGGGATAACTTATTAATTACGAGAGGATGAAATAATAAAGGAAAGGATAAGGGGCATTAACGAGGAGTAGGTAAGGAAGTAAATGCATGAGTCGGTGAAGGAGGAATATGGAGGGAAGGAGGTTTACGAGAGGAGCATTGGACGGGAGATTGGGGATTGATTTTGGGGGCTCTTGGATTTGCAGAGAGGAGGGGAGTTTTGGAGTGGGATTGTATCAGTACAGGCACCGGGGTTTCTGGAAGTTTTGGGCACGGGGGCCAGGATATCCATATGATATCCTAGAGCTAGGAAGTTACCTAGTTGGCGAGGTGGAACTAGGTTTTGGGCAGTGTTTACACAGTGCAGCAGCAGTCAAGAAGGCAAGCGGACAAACGGAGGGTTATTAGCATCAGACCCAGGTATTTAAAATTTTGTAATTGTTTTTATTATGTTAGAAAAATTTAATATTCGTTGTTAAATCTATATGCGAATGTGCTCAATTAAAGGAATTTGATCAATTTTACTATTTTGCTCAATATAAAGAAATTTTTGAATTTTACTGCTATGTTGTAGAGATAAATGGTTGTTTGATTTATCTAGTTATTACATTTGGTATCAGAGCGTCTTAGTTTGAAATCTGGGCCTATGGGCCAAGTTCCCAGCTCTAACTCCAGCTACGCCTAACCTGCAAACAAAACACAGAAATATTTGGGTATCATAACAAAATCTTTATGACATCTAAAATGAAGTTAATTAAAAAAAATTACATCCTAAAATTTGTGTGAGAAACATATAGTTGCTGAAAACTACGATCAACCCTAAACCTACCCCTACATTTGGTATTAGAACCTGCTACCTATTTGGACTTTATTATTGTTTTAGTAGCATCGAGGAAGAGGATTTGAGTGACATTGTAAATATCCTTCCAACTTTGTTTTTGCTTTGACGATGTAAATATATTTATGTGAATATAGGAAGTATTATTTCAAAAAAAAACAATAAGTCAACAAAGGAATGGTCTTGAGGACAGCCAAACACAGGGAAACAAAACAGAACAAGATAATGCATTGCTCATTTAAGAATATTTTTTTTTAAACGAGCATGCATATCCACATGCTAACAATGCATGTAATAGTCTATTCCTCGAGAAGAGGTATGTCTATCAAGAACAAATTGCCCGAGGAGATAGCGTCCGAAGTCCCCAATTGTCTGGAAAAGCACTGAAAGTACCAACACCAAACACTTAGAGACCCAAATGGTCTATTGCAACTTTACAAATTTTCTTTTGTGACTCTAACCTCTTCTATGGCTAAAGGGAAAGGATTTGCACGTTTTCATTTCGGAGTTGAAGTGTAGGAATAGGTGATGGATTGTTAGTTTAAGAAAATTTAACTAGCAAATCCATTTATAGTGCTAGCGCAATGGACTGATTGTAAGAAATTTGAAAATTGAAATCATTGCTATCAATGAATGGCAGACAAATTGAACCAACTAACTACTAGACGAGGTTTTGTATGAAAGATAGATACTTACATTCGGAGCTGTGAGCGATCACACGCTCCCAATCCATTGGTTCCTGGGGATCTCTGAAACTCACCATTCCCTTATTTGAATCCTTGTCAGGTGGCGGTTGTTGCTGCGATCCAACGCTTGGGGTAGCAGCCCCATTCAGAACCTCCTCTTCCACTGTTTCAGTCTCAACTATGCATTTCATGCAAGAGTTGGCCTTTACATTCAAACTCGTAGTCACAGTCTGCTGCCTCAACTCAGGAGGAGAACCCCAATTGTTGCATGTATTCGAAACATCTTCAAAGATTTGATAGCGCATTCACGACGATCGATCTACGTGCCCCTGGCAAACAAACAGAAACCCTGTACTATGGGTAGCCGAATCAATACCTATAACTCCATTTGCATCTGCATCCATATATGTTGCTTGCGAGAAAATCAAAGAATCGTCTGTGTTTGTGTGTTCTATCTGATTATCCAGGGCAACTGGCTCATCTTTCTTGGTATTATTATTATCATCTGCTATCAATAGTAATGCAGAGTTCTCTGCATGGCGTGAAATTCCCCCATTCCCTGCTTTAGTTTGTTCTGAAAATCCTGATCCGGATCGCTCCACAGTGTCTTCCGTGAAGAATTTGATGTCCGGGACAGTGGAGGGGGAGTTTAAGGAATTCTCTGCAACATTATTTCCATGGATTTGGCCATTTTTCGGGGCTGAAAAGAGTGGTAAATCTATGGAAGTTCTCCTTAAACACTTATTTCTACGTCGTCTACGGTGTGATGTAGCGGCAGCATCTTAGCCATTCCAGGTAGGAATTCCAGGCTTGGCATTTTCGTTGCCATTGACAAAATCTCTGTCTTCTTCTGCATCCCCTGAGCTATTGTAGCAGAGAATATCAAAAGAAAGCCTTCTTTGGATGGCCATAGTGCAAGGTCCAGGAGATTTGAACCCGCGACCTTAAGATCTCCCAACCCAAGCGAAGGTTGAGGCTGGTGATGCATTCATTCGAGGATGTGAATGCATTTACAATAGAATTGAAGGTGCTTCCTTCGGCTGCGGGTATTGTCAATGTCGCATTTTAGAATATTCGACAATTACCGATGGGATGCGATGCGAGCTCCACATCTGGACGCAATTCGCAAATTTAAAATTCAACGGCCATACCTTGTAACCATTTCTGATTGAATACTTTGTAGCACTACAGTAGACGTCGTAGATACCACTGCTGAAGCAAGAGGAGTAGCATCTTTTCGAAGATCCTCCTTTTCTTTGAAGGACAGCACTGTAAGAGTATTTAAGGCCCATGTCAGCTCACTTTTTAACCCACTCTGTAGTGCCATGAAAAATCTTTTGTTGTTCTGATCCATTGTTGATTCAATGCTTCGATGGTGATGCTGCCAAAACCCTCCAGTCAGGAAGTGGAAAATAGCATACAGCGAAGAGACCTATTTTTCTTCTTTAAGGAGTTGGCTATTACAACAACAGAAAGAGCCTGCAACTACAAATCAAGAGACTGAGAACCAACCGCTCGAACGCCATTCCCTGCATTTCTAAGGTTAAACGTCCAAAAAGAAAAGCTCAACGCTACTCTGGCTGAGCGAGGAAGGTCTCGGTAGATGAGAAGCAGGCGGCAGAGGAAGGACGCGTAGGGTTCGAAGAGCTGGCAGGTGTAGGGTTTTAGGGTTAGATACGAGGGAGATGGAGGAAGAAAAGCGGGCACGTGGGCTTCATGCGTGCCCGATTTGAATTTTTTTTTTATTTTTAATTAATTTTAATATTTAATTTTTTGTTATTTATTACTTATTTAAATTAACTTTTAAATTTTACTAAATTTAAATTTCAATGGTTTAAATCGTAAAAAAAAAAATTAATTAAACTATTAACAAACAAAAAAATGAGGATAAAGAAAAATATCTAATAAAGAAAAAAAAAACAAAGGTTTAAAATATATGTTAGTAAACGTTTAAGGGTTATATATGTTTTAGATCTTTACAAAAAAAAAATACAATAAATAATGTTATAAAGATTTAAAGATTATTAAATCTTAAGGGTTATTTAAAGATTTTATTAGTTAAAAAGATTTAAAATTGTTTTGGAGTCTATGGGTTTTGAACCCAAGACCACCCACTACCTAAGCCTTAAGGAACAACCAAACACCAACGCACCACGTATACGCCTTTAAAAAAAAAACCAGTAATAATAATATAATATACACAGCAAATTAAAACTAAGTATATTAATTAATTAAAACTAATTATGATTAATTAATTAAATTAAAATGTTTTGGAGTCCGCGGGGATCGAACCCCGGACCTCCCCACTGGTCAAGTCTTTACAAAGTCCACCCTACCAACGCACCACACGATGTGACTTTTACAAATAATTTCACATATAAATACTTTAATTGTCATACCCAAGACCACCCACCAAGTGAAGCGTCTTAAGAAGAACACTAACGCCGAAAGGTACATAGTGCTGGTGAACGTCGAAATGTGGCTAGCAGTTGGGGATAATTATTTAGATGTCGCGGTTTAATCCTATTTAATCATTAAACGTGGTAAGTATATAACCTTACAGCATTTTTTTAATGTGATTAGGTAAATGTTAAAAAAAAAAAAAGTAAACATGTTAACGGATGCCTTGATAAATGCAAGAAAGTTATGAACAATAAATCTGACCCATTGATTTTGGAGGACGACTGAGAATATGCCAGCATCTTCAATTCATAGCCATCAGATAATGGTTTAAGGTTAAATAAGATTAAAAGATCATTAATTGTGCCCATTGTCAATAGGTGTACGCCTTTCGGCGTAAATTAATAAACATAAGGTCGGAAGTCACTTTAATCAATTTGTAAGCGAAAAGTTAAAAAGGGCTTAGACTAGGACAAGTGGGAAGGAGGTGGCATATGCACTAGGAGAGTAAGCATAGGAAGTGGTGAGTATGGCGCAAGGCTAGCGTAGCTACAGGGCAAGGGAACCAATAGTTTTTTTTCATAGGTGCGAAGAAATCAAGCTTAGACGCTTAATCCTAACCCTAACCTAGCCAATCCCCTAAAGGAGTAATGTTTGTTTACAGACAAGTAAAGAAAACTTATGCCTAACCCTGTTTCTAGTTTGAGTAGCACCAATTTGAAACATCCTGAAACTCACCCTGACAACTTTGGTTGATGCAGGTCAAAAGCATACAGGATGGTCAGGACTCAAGGGAATCGAGGCAGGGGATCGTCGTCGCAAGCACCGTCAGCGCCACCACCACCATCGCCCGAACTAGCCCTCATCCTACACTCGCTGGAAGCCATTAACAAGACTTTAAAGGGGCGACAACCAACAGGTATTGAAGTGGAACCCCCACCATCTAGAACGGGTAATCCAGAAGCGTCAAGGGATTCAGGGGGAGGAACTCCACCTGAAGACATCACGCGAGAATTGTAGAAGATCAAACTTTCGTAGTTTGTCGGGGGTCGCGCTAGTGAACGCGCGGAAGCATGGTTGGAAGGCATGACAAGGTGTTTTGCCTTAAGGGACTATGCGTCCAACTCAAAGGAAAAGATCTCCATTTTTCAGTTAAGAGACAGCGCCTTGAACTGGTGGGACAACCTGGAAAGACAACTGCACCTTACCCCAAACACAGTATCTTGGGAACTTTTCGAGGAGAGGTTCCGAAATAAATATCTACCAGCATACTAGAGGAACAACAGGTAGGGGCATTTCATGCCTTAGTACAGGGAAACAGAACTGTAGAAGAACATGAGATCAGGTTTATGGAACTCGTCAAATATGTTTCGTATATGGACAATGACCAACGACAGGCAGAGTGCTTCATCTATGGATTGAACCCTAAGATAAGAGCTATGGTGCAGATGTGGAAACCATATTCAGTAGCGGAGAAGGTGGAAAATGCGCGTTATGCGGAAGAACACGTGAACTTAACCGGGGGTACAAGACCGACATTTCTGCATCGCCCTGGATTCGTAGGAAAGGCCCCGAGGACATTTCCTAGGGGAGGGGGCTCAAGGCCACCACCATATGGTAACAGAGTCACACAAAGGACAGTAGCTGCAGGGATTTCAATGGCAGCGAGTGCAGCATCTCGTTCATCGCCAATGGTGCAGACAAGTTCACGACCATCTCAGGTAACAGCTACTAGGGGTAGGGGTTCCAAGGGAAGGAACTCATTTTAGAGACAGACACATAATAGTGCATAGGTTCAATCTCGTGTTACCTGTTGGGGGTGCGGAGGACCCCATTACCAGCGTGACTGCCTAGAGTTACAATCAGGGTTCGTGCATAGATAAGGAAAGGCACCAATGGGGAGAGCAAGTAGCAGCCACAAGATTTACGCAGCGGTTAATAATCACCAGGCCGAACATCAATACACGGTGGTGGAGTCATAAGGTACGCTAAATCATATCAATGTTGGTGCGACAGATAGTTTCATTTCACCATCTGCATTAGAAAAGAGTGGGTTGGCAGCCTACGAGCATGATGACTTTAAACAAGTCGAGATGGCTTCGGGGGGAAAACAAGCGGTAGGACCTAGTGTCGATAATTGTATAGTAGACATGGGAGTGTGTACTACCAGGTTGAAGGTATACGTCACTGCTCTTGGGGCATATGACCTAATCATTGGAATGGATTGGTTAGCATCTCATCAAGCTTTGGTAGATTGTTTCGCAAAGAGGGTGCTTTGTTAGCAAATTCAGTGAACAGACAGCGAATGCTTGTCATTGATGGCAACAGTGAAGATGACAGGAAAACAGAAGACAAGTTTAGAGAGGTGAATGATCGAATGCAGCGAGAGCCGTTAGACTTGGTGTAGGGTCGTCGACAGCCGTCAGATCTACAGAAGCTGCGAGGGAGATAAGCCTCGGGAGCAAGAAGAGAAGCCCCGTCATGAGGAGTTGTCATTGGGATATCAGCCATCGGGGATCGGGACTTTGAAATGTCCAATTCACTTGTCAACAAGAACCCCGAAATTGCGATATGCGATTTCACGATTTAATCGCAGCCATTAAAGCAAGAATGAGATCTTGACTGTTGATTTTCTTCATCGGAGAATCGGGGATCGGGACTTAATTCACTTGACAACAAGAACCCCGAAATCGCGATATGCGATTTCGCGATTTGATCACAGTCGTTAAGATAAGATGAGATATGGACCGTTGATCCTCTGCATGGAGTATCGGGGATCGGGACTTTGAAATGACAAAGTCACTTGACCTCAAGAACCCCAATTTCGTGATATGCGATGTCGCGATGCAATCAGAGCCATTGAATCGAGAATGAATCTAGACCGTTGATTATGGCTCGTATCGGAGTTTCGGGGATCGCGACTTGGAGAGGAAAAGAAACCAATGCATCAAGAATGTTGATTTCGCGATATGCGATATCGCGACTCAATCGCATCCGTTGAGTTAAGATCACATATGGACGGTTGATCACAGCCTGTATCGGAGTTTCGGGGATCACGAATTCAAAAGGCAAAGAACACAATGCAACGAAAATTCCGATTTCGCGATATGCGATATCGCAACTCAATGGTAGCCGTTGAGTCAAGGTCATACCTGGACCGTTGATCATAGCCTGTGTCGGAGTTTCACGGATCGCGAATTCAAAAGGCAAAGAACACAATGCAACAAGAATCCCGATTTCGCGATATGCGAAATCGCGAGTGAATCTGGACCGTAAGATCAAGAAATGATCTGGACCGTTGATCTGATCTCTCACAGAGTTTCGTGAATCGGGATTTGTAAGTGACAAAAACTCTGATCACCAAGACTGTCAAAATCACGATGTGGGAAATCCCGATTGGATCTGAACCGTTGGATCAAGTTGTGATCGGAGGGTTACTGTTCTTCCACACACATTTAACTCTTTCAGTTACAAATCCGTTAGTAAAACGGACTCATGATTGAAAATTAGTTGTCGATCAGTTGGCGTTTCGGTTGGCTGGAAAGTTGTCGTCATTTTGCCCAAGGAGTTGGGAAGTTGAAACGTTGTGCCCGTGTGTATAAAAGAAGACGAAACAGACTGTGTCGGGTTGGCGGTTCTGAAGTGAAAATGAATAAAACAGTAAGAAAAAGAAAAGGAGTTGAGGCATAGCATGAAATTGAGAAAATGTGTAGAGGGAGAAGAAACACAGAGCAGAAGCAGAGCAGAACCAGAGCAGAATGACAGACATAGCAGAACCAGAGTAGAATGATAGAAAAATTTGATGCAGAGCAGACCTGCAAAACAAACAGAAGAAGAGAAGAATTGCAGAACAGTTTGTTGAAGATCAGATACAGAGAAAGATTGGTAAGAATTGATTTATCTGTGTAGTTGTCTGTGTATTCATTATTTGATATATTTAGGGAGGTTGGGAGGTGCTCGGGAGGATTGTTGTCCTCAGAGGTTCAAGTGGGTGCTTGAACACAGGGAGTTGTAGCTTCCATCTGGTTGCAGCCAGAGAAACCAGGGTGGCAAGGTGGTGCTAGGGAGAACAAGTGTTCTCTGTTATACAGGTCGGAGCCTGTGTAACTGGAAGTTGGGGCTTCCATCCAGTTGTTGTTGGAACATTCATGAAGTTGGTGCTTCCATCCAGTTGGTGCTGGAATATTTAGGGACTTGGTGCTTCCTTCTAGTGGGTGCTAGAGAAACCAGAGAGTTGGTGCTCTCAAACAAGTTGCAGCTTGTAAAACAGAGGTAGCAGCCTCATATTGAGTTGGTGCTCAATTGTAAATGATGTACAGAACTGA
>ML790946.1:217191-228627 GCA_009831015.1 Picea engelmannii
ACTCATCACTTCACTTTATTATTTACCTTTTAAAATCTCTTAAACCACTTTGACTACTTTGACATTTTGGGGCTTCTAGATGACATATGAGGGTCCTCCAACTTCGTAAGGCCATAAATCTCAAACCGTGAGGAGTTATGTGATGTTCTACAAGCCACCAGAAATGGAATGACATGTACTATCCATATAGAATAGTATTATCTGAAAATATGTCATAAATCATACAGTTACTCATCAAACAAACTTGGGTCCATTACCCAAACTTGGGGTCTCCAACTTCTCATGGCCATAACTCTCTAACCGTGAGGAATTATGTGACGTTCCACATACCACCAGAAATGGCATGACATGTATTATCCATATAGAAAGTATTATCTAAAAATATATCATAGCTCATATTGTTACCCATCAAACAAACTTGGGTCCATTACCCAAGCCTGGGGTCTCCAACTTATCATGGCCATAACTCTCTAACCGTGAGGAATTATGTGACGTTCCACATACCACCGGAAATGACATGACAAGCACTATCCATCTAGGATATTTTCCCTGACAAATTCACTTTCCTTCATCTCATTATTCCACAATTAAGCATGGGTTCTCTTACTCCACAAAGCGTCTTCCCGTGAGGGATTTCACCATAAGGGGACCACTTTGGAGTTCATCCATATTTACTTATTATCAACCGTGACAAAACAATAATGAGTCATATTTACATCAAAAAATATTGGGTCCATTACCCAAACCTTTGTGCTATGGGGATTTCTTCAAGGGTTGACATCAATGACAACCAACCTTAATCAACAATCTCCCCCTTTGGCATCAATGGCAACACTCTGATGCAATACTAAAATCATATCACTCATGCTCCCCCTGGAACCATGCCTTTGTCCTCTGCATCTGATAAATCTGCTTCCTCTGGAACCATGCCTCTGTCATCTGCATCTGATAAATCTGCTCCCCTTGGAACCATGCCTCTATCCTCTGCATTTGATAAATCTCTCCCCCTTTGTCATCAATGGCAAAGGTATCTTTCCATCCGGGGCTGCTCCCCCTAATAGATTGTCCTCTTATGGTGCTTCCTCGTGTACATCTGTTGACGAGCGAAATTGACCGCTCGTCAACTGGAGGAGTGAATCCGGTTCGGGGTTGTCTAAATAACCCAAGTCGTTTGGATTAATTCACTCCGACGGGTTTAGCGGCTCCGTTGGCCGATCTAAGTCCTAAAGAAAGCAAAAAATATAACTAAAGAAAATATAATAACTTAATAAATAACACTCGCTCAAAAATATATGTACATCTAATATATATCTTCAGTTTAACTAATTAATATTTATAAAATAACTCTACTTATCATATGCACAATATATACAAATAAGTCTATTTATAATATATATAATATGTACAAAATACGAATTTTAATCTAAATCCGTGAAAATCGAATGTAAATTGATTTTTTAAACAACAGTAAAGCTATTATTTAATCTTTTTGATTTGTTTTCTTATAATGTTTATATAAAAGAAATCAAATATCAAACTGTCTAATTAAACAAAAGAAATAAAAGATGGTAAAAAAGTGTTTTAACTACAGGGAACTTCTATATCTATTATACTAATGAAATTAAATAACAGGCTGACCTGTTATCGCATCCAATATCTGTTCAATGTGTAGCATCCAGTCACCTTGTCTGACGAGGTAAACCTACAGCAGATCCTGAAATTGTTGCTAATAAATGATGAAGTTTGAATCCTAGCAACAGAATATATAACAGATGCAGTCACAATAACCTTATAATTTCACAAGCAGCCACAATAAGATTATTCTTCCTGTGAGAACTTGCGTATAAACGTTTGATCGAAATTAGAGATAAACCTCTTAATTCAAATTGAACAAATGATTATTGTGTGTTAAATCTGGAACATGAAACATGGATAATATATATAAACTTTTATTCTATCAACTTGTAGTAAACCATGACAGCAAAAGCAATCATAATATATTTACAAATTCAAATAAACATGACTTGAATAAAACCACAATACGGAAAAGCTAAAGTTGTGACGAGTATTATATTCCATTCAAGTCTGTAAATGAAAAATCCATAGTCTTGCCCCAGGCAGAGATGATCCCATGCTTACAAAATAACATGCGTATATAGGTTCCAAGAAACAAAAATGTTTCCTGTTGATAATATCAAATTTGTTCCAAAAATATGGGGGATGCAACCACCCTGATTTTACTGAATAAAAATACCAACAACCTAATCTATTTACTAAAAACACAAAGATGATATGGCTGGGAGATCTCCACAGTGCCTCATATCTCCTTGGAAATCGTGGGTTCCTGAAAACAAATTAAAATGGGAAGATTTTAGATGTGTTTTCAATTGTCAAATCAAGCAATTCGAATTTTTCTAACTGGCTACAGAATCTTACGATTCTGTAGCTAGTTATAATTACAACTACAATCATATTTTATTCAACAAACAAAACAAACTGACCTTTATAAGAAAGGTAATCTATTCAAACAAATCGTATATCCTAAATTGAGAGTGACAAAATCATGCTAAACTTCAAAAAAGATCATACCTCAAATCATGGGATTAAAACATATCAAGCAATCTTGGAGTTTACGATTGTTGTTGTTACCTCTACATTCTTAAAAATGACAGATCTTGTAGTTTTTAGGCGTTTATCCTTTGCTTGAGTTATGTATTGGAGTCTATTGTTCTCGTTGGTCAACAAATCCACTTGGTCTTTTAAAGATTTAAGTCGGGACTGTAGTAAAGGCACATCCATATAATACATGTCGATCCAAGATCGACATTCATCACACTGTAGCTGTAGGGACTGTGCATTGGCACTAACAGCATTAAGGGTTGGAGAATCGTCCACGAGAAAGGTAGGTTTATCACAGAGTTGAATGCCCGAGAATTCTAGGTTACCTTTTAGACATGGAGGCAGGTTGTTTACATAGTCGTAGGGTGTGTCAGGATAGAGCACGTATGACACGGGGTCTTCTTCAACCAAAAACCTCTCAATTTCTGAATCCAAGTCTTTACTCACCTCAATTGTGTTGATTGTGTCTGCACATGGTTTTAATTTATTTCGAGCACATTGTGAAATCAAACGACCAACCCTTTTATTCTTGAAATTAACATCGACGTTGCCCTTGTGCTTCTTCCCTGTAGGTTTCATAACAGTTTTAGTGCAACTCTTTGGGTCTGAGACCGGTTGATTGTCCTTTTGGATAACATTAGGGTAGCTAGGGAGTTCATTATTAGGGGCAAGATCACAGGACAAGAGTGGTGGAGGAGAGGCTGTAGTGTTCACAAGGGTTTCAACAATAACCGGCTTATCAACCTGTCCCAACTCACTATTGCCAAAGCCATTTCGTGAAATAAATGCATCCCAAAAATCGTTTTGTAATTGCAACTAATGCACAAGGATAATTTTAATTAAACCATGATGGAATAAACTCGAATCAGACCTCTGCTTCTTAAACTATTTACCCATCTTATACAGACTTCTAAGCAGGAAGTAGGTCATATTCAACGGGAAGCCAATGAAACTCATAAGCAATCGCAGATGATACAGGAAAACTAACCCAAATCTTCCTTCACACGTAATGAACTATTTCACAATAGCAAGTAGATCATGCCACCTAAGTTTTAAGGATGAGACTAGCATACCTCGATCGCAACTAGTAACTTTCCGTGAGGTGAACATCAAAGTCCAGGGGACCTCTTAAACTTTTGCATTCTTGAACCATTTTTGCCCGACAGCTGGTAAACCAGTGGCTTGGCTTAAAAACTCTTCTATTACTTCTAATTGTATGTTACCTATCTTTTCCCTACATCCATCAAAAGTCAAGGAAAATTCTTGGGCAACTTGAAGATTGAAACCCTTCAATTTTTCGATGAACACATGTCAGTCGTTCCTTTCTAAATTGTCCCTGGTGTTATCATACGATAGCAACGTTTGGATGACATTCGGCTCGATCCTTACCACGGGAGCCATGGCAAACAAAAGGAAATCAACACAGAACTCACAGGTAGGGTTTGATAAAAATCCACAGAGCCATAGCCCCGAGCCTCAACAAAATAATGCTATGACAGTTCAAACGTTAGGCAGAGGCATTAATCACCATGTGTGGGAACAAAATTGTGAAGCCTGAGACCATACAGAAGAGTAATGGCATGTTGTACTTCATATTCCACCTTGGCATTGGGCACGTATTAGGATCAGAGCACTTTGAAAACCATAGTGCGCGCATTCATAGATTAATCACAAAGGTAAGTGCATCGAATAACAATTCAATAATTCAAAGTTTTATGAATCAAAACTCCATCAATATCAATCGAAAATTAATGAAGGTCTTTCACTTATGCAACCAAGGCATGTATAGAACCAAGGGTTTATAAACAAGGAGAACAATCATGTTCATAACAAAAATATGACAATTCTATAATGAACCACATGAGCAGTTTTCCTTTAACCAAAAATTGAGACAAAATGTCAATTCCAGCCACGAGTTTTCATGCTTACAGTCATGAAAACAAAAATCGAAAAGAAGATATGTAAAAATCGACAAGTGACAAATGTCGTTTAGTGACAATGCTCATAACGAGTAATGAAAATTTAGAGATCCTGTGTAGGAAACTTATAAACAATAGTAATTTGATCAAATTTTTATTAGTTGATTCTGCCAAATCGTTGCCTTGGGGGTAATAGCTAGCAGAATACTTTAACTTAATTCCTTTCTCTAGAGAGAAATCACTCATTTCAAGAGACGAAAAATAAGAAGCATTGTCAAATACCATGCATTCAGGGATACCGAAATGAGTAACAATATTTGAATTCAAGAAGGATATTACCTGGCTGGTATTTACAGCTTTTAATGGGGCAGCCTCGGACTACCTGGTGAAGTAATTTGTGGTTGTTATGATATAATTATGTTGTTGCAAGGATGGCGGATTGATTGGGCCTATAATATCCAGACCCCACTACTAAAAAGAGGAGTCTACCGAAACTAGTTGCAAAGGGAAAGCTGGTTTTTGTATCCGTCCAGATGCTTTTTGACAAATCACACACTTGCGACATAAAGCATGGGCATCTTTAAAAAGCGTAGGCCAGTAATAACCTGCTCTTAATACTTTATGGGCAGTGGTGTCCCCACAGAAATGCCCACCTGCTTCCCCTGCTTGTAATTCCAATAAGACTTTTTCTGCTTCATCTTTCTCAAGACAGCGCATTAGTACTCCATCAAAATTTTGACGAAACAAAATACCATTAATCAGCTGAAAAGAAGCAGATTTTAATCTTAGTGCTCTCCTTTTTGTGGGATCAAGGTGACGGGGAGCTGATCCGTGTATAAGACAAAATTTTATGTCATCCTACCAGGGACTAACAGGGTTTTGCGCACAGCAGATTTGATTTTGATAGTGTTGTCCTGGATTTAACATCTCAGTTTCTTCTTGTTGTCCTACAGCTGAATCGACAACCAACTTTCATAAACCTTGGCCTCTTACTATTTGTGCTAGGGTGATTTCTATATCATATTCTTGTAAGGATGTGACCCAGTTTTCCCTTTTTTCGCCTAGTTCTTTCTGTACTAACAGATTTCTGACAGTCGGGTAAGGGACAATGATTTTCATTCTTTATTTCAACAGATAAGATCGGAAGTTCTTTACTGCTTTGAAAACAGCATAGTCTTGTTGATCTACTGCTGGGTAATTAAGTTCTGCCCCCTTGAAGGCTGATCTCATAAAGGCGATTGGGACTTCATTGTTTTCAGCGTTCTTTTGAGTTAGGACGGCAGCGTAAGATCGGTCAGAGGCGAACGTATAGAGGGTGAAGTATTGCGAAAAGTCGGGGCTCATTAGAGAAGGAGCGTCTATTATGGCCTTTTTTATTGAATCAAAAGCCTGACTTTCTAAAGGTCCCCAATGGTACTGTACATCCTTTTTTATTAGGTTTTGTAATGGTCTCACCATTTCTGAAAAGCTGGGGACAAATCTCCTAACAAAGTTTATCTGACCTAAGAAAGATTGCATGGAGTTTTTTGACGAGGGAGGGGGGAGTTTCGAAATGACTTGAGTTCTTTCAGGGTCAATAATCATCCCTTCGCTCAATACAATGAATACGAGGAGCTTACCTTGTTCTTCTACGAAGATAGATTTTTTAGGGTTCAAAGAAATGTCGTACTTACGACATCGTTGTAGAACAAATCTTAAATGAGCTAGATGATCTTCTTTATTTTTCGAGAAGACAGTGACGTCATCTAGGTAAACTACTACATATTGATTAATTAAGCCTCGAAAAGTGATGTCCATCGCTCTCTGGAAAGTAGCACCGGCGTTTATGAGTCCAAAGGGTATCTTTCTATAAGCGTAGGTACCCCATGGAGTGCGGAAGGTTGTTTTGAGTTGGTCTGGAGGAGACATCAAGACTTGGTTATACCCTGAAAAACCATCCAACAAGGATAATCTTTCAGAACCAGATACTTGTTGAAGGATCTGTTCCATGGGAGGGACAGGGTAGTTGTCTTTATCAGACGCTCGGTTGAGATTTCGGAAATCGACACATAGTCGGATTTCACCACTCTTCTTTCTGATAGGGACAAGATTAGAGACCCATTGTGTGTTCCTAACTGGGAAAATTATCTTAGCATTCAAGAGTTTGTTTAATTCCTTCTTGACCGTTGGTTCGAGTTTTGGGTACATTTTCTTTAACTTTTGTTGAAAAGGTTGGGTTTGGGGTTTCATGGGAATAACGTGTTGTATGATGTTAGGATCAAAGGTTTTCAGGTCATCGTACGTCCAGGCAAAAACATCTTTGAATTCCTTAAACAACTTAATAAATGCTACTTTTTCTTGCTCAGAACACCCCAACCCTAAATTAATGCACTGTGGATTGTCTTTAGTTCCCAAATTTACTTTTTCATGCGTCAAAGAGGAACTATTCATTTTACAGTTCACTGATTTTCTGAACTTGTCGTGAAGATCATAAAAATTTTCTAATCTAACTACAGGTTTTGGGATAGAGTTTACCATGTTTGATGAAGATTCTGGGGATCTCGGATCTGGTATTACCATAAAGTCATGAAGATTTTCGTCATGGGTACCTTCGTCGATCACCGTGCCCTGGAACATTTCTTCCATATGCAGAAAACTTATGATCTGTTGATCGTCATCGAAGACTCTCCAATTTGTGATGTTGTCTAGGGTCTGAACAACAGTTCAACGGAAAATGCATTCGGAGATAAGCCTTCTGCAGGAAAAAGTTTTGAAGCGACGTTAGCTAACAAATCATCTTTTGAATTATTCATTCTAGGAATAGAATTTATATTGAATGCGGAAAACTTATTCATCAGATTCCATACCTCAGTTTGATATCTTTTAAGGTGCGGAGATAAACAGTGGATAGAATTTTTTACCTGTCTAACCACGATTTCCAAATCACCAAAGACAGTCAAATTTTGAATGTTTAGATCTAATTCTTTTCTGAGGCCTTGCAGGAGTGCCTCATATTCGGCCATGTTGTTCGTACATTCGAATTCTAACCGGCAAGCAATCAGTGTCTTGTTATCTGCTGGATCGATGAGCACGCACCCTACACCAGCTCCTTCTCTATATTTTGACCCATCAAAGTAAAGAGACCATATTTGATTTTCGTCGGGTGCATGTGACCACTGAGAGAAGGTCGTTGACTGCGTGTATGTCATAACTTCAAATTGTTGTTCTGGGTCAGTGATGGTGGAAGTTTTGGCCACGAAATTGCCGAAAAAAGTGTCCATACCTTGTATTTCAGGCGAATTGGCAGAAGGAGTGAATGGTTCATTGGGATCATTTAAATCAGTCACCATGAATTTCAGATAACGTTCACGATTTACCTTGATTCTATTGGGCTTTCCATTCTCGGGGAGCCACAAGTGAGACCAATCTGTCGCAAAATAGCCATGTAATTGTTTCGACCAATCTCTACTTAAAAACAAACCATAAACTTCTGGAATATCTACAACAATGATATCAATCACTTGATGAACTTAAGGAATAGACGACAATCTTATAAGCACATTCTTTAATTCGCCTATCACTTTAACACTAGTTCGATCAAGCTGGATGGTTGAACTTCGGCATTAATCTTTTGACAGACAAACCAAGGCATTACGTTAGATGACGCACCTGAATCTACCATACAGTTATGTACATTCCTATTGAAAATTTCAAAAGTCAACAAAAATGGAGGGACATTTTTGCGGGTACTAACAGTAAAAGTTTGTTGTTTTTTAATCGCAGCCTCTTAAACTAGTTTATCTATATTATTTACATTATTATTTACAGGAAGGTCTCTTTTATCATGAGGCTCGGATGTAGTTTTGGCGGAGGCCTTATGAGGAATTTTGGGGCTGTTTCGAACACCTTTGTTGTTGTTTGGATTGTTCTCTGCAATATTCTGCAGCATTTTTTGCAAAAGAAAAGGGAATTTTAATAATTCGTAAACAGAAATGTTAGCCCTAAGCTTTTTTAGATCTTCAATCAAATCATAATCTAAACTTGGGTTTACTGAATTCTGTTTAGTCTCAATCGATTTAGACTGTTTTGGAGGCAAAGTCGTCGTAATTTCAGAAGAAGGCTTATTTGTTGTCTTGCTCCTAGTATTGTAAGGATGCACTGTTTCGAAATTAGCTTTAAAAATGCTATCCGAAAAATGTCTGAAAATATTCGAAGAGGATTCATCTTCTTCTACCATCTCTTGTTCAGCTACTTCTTCAGGAATCTCGGGAGGAATCAAGTTATTGTGTGCTTCTAGGATCGTTTGAATAACAAATTGCAGGCTTTCTAGATTTAGGCCTTCAGCATTTGAATTAGGTCTGTTGGTGGGAAAAGGCTTCCTAAAAGGGGGTTTGTAAGGCCCTTTGCTCGAAGAAGCTTCTTCAGCTGACCTTTTCAAATCTATAACTTGGTTGGACAATTTTTGAACGAGTTTCTGTAAGTTTTCTAAATCCGAACTCTCAGGTTGAGCTTTGTTTTGGGAAGGTCTATGAAGGATTTCGATTTTCTTTTTGGAAGATGAACTAATCTCTATCTCATTGCTAATAGTGTCTTTTAAACTGAGAATGTCTTTCTCGATCTGACTAGCCTCTTCGAAGGCTTCTAACAACGTGGCTTTCTTAGATCTCTTTACCCAAATGGCTATGTTTTGATGTAATGCTTTCGTATAGTATGTGACAATAAGATTCTCGGCAGGCATCGAATCCGTAGGGATCCGGTTCTTTAGTGTCAAGAACCTTTGATTAAAGTCTTTGATCTTTTCTTTGGGGTTCATTTTTAGACTAGAAAGCTCCATGACTAGAACTTCAGGAGACTTGTCGTCTCCGAACTTCTCAAGGAAACAGGATTCAAATTTCTCCCATGACATGATGGTGTGGGGCTATTGGGAAAAGTACCAGGTAGAGGCATTGCCTTCAAAGGTGTAGGGAAACAATCTACAAACGACATCTTCATGTTCAACACTACGGAGTCTAATGGCTAGCAAAAACTTTTTAATGTGATCTTCAGCGATCTGTTTGGAGTCCGGGTCAAATTTAGGCAGCCATTTCTCTGGGTGTTTGGGTAAAGGATGTTGAGGCCCAGGTATGGACACTACATCTTGGTCAAGCTAGGGTCTGGCAGGATTTTTCGGATTGGCCATAGGTGTGGGTGGTTTCGAAGGCCGGGATGAGGAACTGCCTTCGTCAGAGGATTCCTCTCCAGAAGAAGAAGGAGATGAAGGAGGTGGTGATGGTGGGATACCAGATCCTCCTGCTGCAGGAGTGAGGATTGGATCTGTAGGGTTTAAGGTAAGGTCAGTACCTCCAAGTTGTTCCCTGATATCAGAGAAGTCTAATGGTTGATTCAAAGGTCGATTTGGTTGTCTTATACGGGATAAGGCACTGTGCGTTCTTATGAGAGATTGACGAACAATCTCTTGTATATCACCACCTGAAGGATTTGGAGTTACTGGTTCAACCGTGACCCGTAGATCGTCATTTAATGTGGTTTCTATTTGAGGGGCAATGTTGTCATCTGAACGACTTCTAGTTACTATAGGTGAGTGGGTAGGTGGGGGAGGAGTCTTACGACCTCCTCATGCCATTAATAGTTTTCAGGCCCTCCTTCTAGCGCCATTTGTTGACGGACAAAATTGACCGCTCGTCAACTGGAGGAGTGAATCTGGTCCGGGGTTGTCTAATTAACCCAAGCCGTTTGGATTAATTCACTCTGACAGGTTTAGCGGCTTCGTTGGCCAATCTAAGTCCTAAAGAAAGCGAAAAATATAACTAAAGAAAATATAATAACTTAATAAATAACACTCGCTGAAAAATATATGTACATCTAATATATATCTACAGTTTAACTAATTAATATTTATAAACTAACTCTACTTATCATATGCACAATATATACAAATAATTATATTTATAATATATATAATATGTACAAAATACGAATTTTAATCTAAATCCATGAAAATCGAATGTAAATTGTTTTTTTAAACAACAGTAAAGCTATTATTTAATCTTTTTGATTTGTTTTCTTATAATGTTTATATAAAAGAAATCGAATATCAAACTATCTAATTAAACAAAAGAATTAACAGATGGTAAAAAAGTGTTTTAACTACAGGGAACTTCTATATCTATTATACTAATGAAATTAAATAACATGCTGACCTGTTATTGCATCCAATATCTGTTCAATGTGTAGCATCCAGTCACCTTGTCTGACGAGGTAAACCTGCAGCAGATCCTGAAATTGTTGCTAATAAATGTGAAGCAGCAATGATGAAGTTTGAATCCTAACAACAGAATATATAACAGATGAAGTCACAGTAACCTTATAATTTCACAAGCAGCCACAATAAGATTATTCTTCCTGTGAGAACTTGCGTATAAACGTTTGATCGAAATTAGAGATAAACCTCTTAATTCAAATTGAATGAATGATTACTGTGTGTTAAATCTGGAACATGAAACATGGATAATATATATAAACTTATAGTCTATCAACTTGTAGTAAACCATGATAACGAAAGCAATCATAATATATTTACAAATTGAAATAAACATGACTTGAATAAAACCACAATACGGAAAAGCTAAAGTTGTGACGAGTATTATATTCCATTCAAGTCTGTAAATGAAAAATCCATAGTCTTGCCCCAGGCAGAGATGATCCCATGTTTACAAAATAACATGCTTATATAGGTTCCAGGAAACAAAAATGTTTCATGTTGATAATATCAAATCTGTTCCAAAAATATGGGGGATGCAACCACCCTGATTTTACTGAATAAAAATACCAACAACCTAATCTATTTACTAAAAACACAAAGATGATATGGCTAGGAGATCTCAACAGTGCCTCATATCTCCTTGGAAATCATGGGTTC
>ML790946.1:251200-265263 GCA_009831015.1 Picea engelmannii
AAAACAACATAGCAAGAACACTACAGATTGCCAAATAAACAAGACATAGAAAATGACTATTCTGAGAGAACATATTTTGGTATGTAAGTATGACTGTAAAAGGGATACGCTACAAAGTTGTGTCAGAACTCTACATGGTTGTAAAGTGTGAATTCAAATAGAAGGTTTAGTGAAATAGTGCAACAACTTAACTCTTTTGTGTCACTTATATCCAACACATTATATATCCAATTCTCTTTTCCCAATTCCTCACACTCCTAGTGATTTTTGAAATGCCCATTTAAGAAATTTTAAGCTTCTTACTGTTTCAAGCAACTAGAAATTTGCATCGTTGAATCGTTAAAAGAATACTGTGAACCATGCAGAAAATGCTCCAACCAATGCAATTAAATTGAGTGCATGATATACTTACGATGGTAGGTCATAAAGGTGCACGCTATTATCATTACAGGAACAAAGAAGAAGAGGCTTGGCTTGATCATAATTCATTCCACATAGTGCAAGAACACCCTGTGAGAAGGGAAACAAAAAGACAATTCATTTCACTTGATTCTAAGAAAAGAAACATAAATTTGACATTATCTAGTGCCTGGATAAGATATTTGATCCAAATCTTGAGCCATACAAAACAAAATATCATAGATATGTCCCTGAGGCATTAAAATTCAAAACGAAACAAATAAGACAGACCAACTCAAATTTATGAATATCAAAGAATCTATGGAGCTAATATTCGAATCAACTGCATCAACTTCTCCTACCACAATAAATTCACTAAAGCTGAGATGCCTATCCAGATCCATGTTGTATCTCTCTCAGATATGGATCCATAAGAATTCAATACCTATCCAAGGAGAATCCGTATCTGATACATATCTAGGTGTATCCCAGGAGGAGGGAAGGATATGGTAACATAATATGGCCTCCATTTGGAAAACTTTGAATACGAGATGGAACTCAAAATGTATGCTCTCAACCTGGTTGTGATAAAGGGGTTGAAGTGAAGTAGAACATGTATAATGAAACTACGTAATAGTAAATTATCCATAAGCTACTTCGGGTTTAAAAAAAGAAAGAGGAAAAAATGACACCAAACCCACCCACTCATTACCCATATCTTTGATTGCAGATCCTAAAGATACCTACAGAGCGTGTCGCAGTGCAACAGCCTAGAAGACAAATTATAAAATAGAGGCCTCGCTTTAAAAGAGACAACATTGTAGTGCATCTCAGTAAACACACCTTTCCACAAGTGAAAAAGTGATTATAAATTGTCTGCAGTCGTTATAAGCACTAAGGATATAGATAACATACATGTTGTTCATTATGAGTATAGGTCACTTCAAGGGCTCCACTTGATGTAGCATCCCAGAACTGCATTTAAGGAGGTACAAAATTCCAATCAGGTTCAAAAAAAAATTGTTTATCTTCCAGAAAGATACAACCATATATATAAGACACCTTCCTCACCTTCACTGTGTTGTCTAAAGAGCACGAAAACAGAAATTGATCTCATAAGAGAAGAGACATTACAACTAACGTGTGATCTCTCAGGGTCTATATACATTGAAAAGTTCCCAAATCCCAAACCTATGAATTCATTTACACAATGTCAAATATAAAATCATCTGAGACATACTTCATTCTCTAGAATTGCAGTGGATGAAAAACATCAAAGCTTGCAAGGAATAAGGTATTTATTCACAATATCGTAATTTCTAAACTATGCCAATAAGAGTAGTAAACAAGGAGCAAAGAAATTTACTCTTATTGTGTGGTCCGTGGAACCCGAGTAAAGTATGTATACCTCTGAGGCCAATGAGACAACATGCAGTGTATGCCCTGCAAGGGAGGCTGCAGGCTCAAAGGTATTGTCGACAGGATTAAACTTCCATGCCAAAATACTACCATCATGTGGAATGGAAAGTAGAAGTTGTGAAAATGTTACCTAGATTTTACTTCATAAAGAAAAACATGAGACAAAGATGATTATAGAAGTCAAGGAAGGGTGCAAAACACAAGACACAAATGATTACAGAAGGCAAGGAAGGGCACTTACTTGTGTTCCAGCCAAAAGCATTCCACTAGCGATAGACAGGGTTCGAACTTGTCCCCTAGGGCCATCTAAAGTTAGCTCTGTCAAGGTCATATTATTCCAAGCCTAAAATGTAAATCCACTTTATTATCTTAAGAAAATCATTCTATTAAAATAAATTTTAAGCCTAAGCATAAGACTGTTAAATTACCATGATGGCATTAGGAAAGCCAACAAAATTCCATGGACCTTCACTCAGGAGGCATCCAATTTCTTCCCCGTTTAACGAAATATCTGTACCCTGTTTCATAGAAGGGGTTATGAAACATGGTACAGATATGTCATTGAACGGGGAATAAATTGGATGCCTCCTGAGTGAAAGTCCATGGCTTTTTTCCGACCTTCCTAATACCGTCAGGGTAATTTAACAGTCTTAGGCTTAGGCTTAAAATTTATTTTAATCAAATGATTTTCTTAAGATAATACAGTGGATTTACATTTCAGGCTTGGAATACTCTGACCTTGACAAAGCTAACTTTAGATGGCCCCAGGGGACAATTTCACACCCTCGTTGTCGCTAGTGGAATGATTTTGGCTGGAACAAAAGTAAGTGCCCTTCCTTGCCTTCTATAATCATCTGTGTCTTTTGTTTTGCACCCTTCCTTGCCTTCTATAATCATATGTGTCTCGTGTTTTTCTTTATGAAGTAAAATCTAGGTAACATTTTCACAGCTTCTACTTTCCATTCCACAGGATGGCAGTATTTCGGCATGGAAGTTTAATCCTGTCGGTAATACCTTTGAGCCTGCAGCCTCCCTTGCAGGACATACACTGCATGTTGTCTCATTGGCCTCAGAGACAGACATACTTTACTCTGGTTCCATGGACCACACAATAAGAGTAAATTTCTTTGCTCCTTGTTTACTACTCTTATTGGCATAGTTTAGAAATTACGGTATTGTGAATAAATACCTTCTTCCTTGCAAGATTTGATGTTTTTCTTCCACTGCAATTCTAGATAATGAAGTATGTCTCAGATGATTTTATATTTGACATTGTGTAAATGAATTCACAGGTTTGGGATCTAGGAAATTTTCAATGTATACAGACCCTGAGAGATCACACGTCAGTTGTAATGTCTCTTCTCTTATGGGATCAGATTCTGTTTTCGTGCTCTTTAGACAACACAGTGAAGGTGAGGAAGGTGTCTTATATATATGGTTGTATCTTTCTGGAAGATAAACAAAAGTTTTTTGAACCTGATTGGAATTATGTACCTCCTTAAATGCAGGTTTGGGTTGCTACATCAAGTGGAGCCCTTGAAGTGACCTATACTCATAATGAACAAAATGTATGTTGCCTATATCCTTAATGCTTATAACGACTGTAGACAGTTTATAATCATTTTTTGACTTGTGGAAGGGTGTGTTTACTAAGCTGCACTATAATGTTGTCTCTTTTAAAGCAAGGCCTCTTGTTTATAATTTGTCTGCCAGTTTGTTGCACTGTGGCACGCTCTGTAGGTAGCTTTAGGATCTGCAATCAAAGATATGGGTAATGAGTGGGTGGGGTTGGTGTCATTTTTTCCTCTTTCTGTTTTTAAACCCGAAGTAGCTTCTGGATAATTTACTATTAAGTAGTTTTATTATACATGTTCTACTTCACTTCAACCCCTCTATCACAACCAGGTTGAGAGTATACAGTTTGAGTTCCATCTCGTATTCAAATTTTTCCAAATGGAGGCCATCTTATGTTACCAGATCCTTCCCTCCTCCTGGGATACACACAGATATGTATCAGATACAGATTCTCCTTGGATGGGTATTGAATTCTTATGGATCCATATCTGAAAGAGACACAACACGGATCTAGATAGGCATCTCAACTTTAGTGAAATTATTATGGTAGGAGAAGATGATGCAGTTGATTCGAATATTAGCTCCATAGATTCTTTGATATTCATAAATTTGAGCTGGTCTGTCTTATTTGTTTCATTTTAAATTTTAATGCCTCGGGGACATATCTATGCTATTTTTTTTTGTATGGCTCAAGATTTGAATCAAATATCTTATCCAGGCACTGGATAATGTCATATTTATGTTTCATTTCTTAGAATCAAGTGAAATTAATTGTCTTTTTGTTTCCCTTCTCACAGGGTGTTCTTGCACTGTGTGGAATGAATGATGATCAAGCCAAGCCTCTTCTGCTTTGTTCTTGTAATGATAATAGCATGCGCCTTTATGACTTGCCATCGTAAGTATATAATGCACTCAAGTTCATTGCATTGGTTGGAGCATTTTTTGCATGGTTCATAGTATTCTTTTAATGATTCAATGATGCAAATTTCTAGTTGCTTGAAACAGTAAGAAGCTTAAAATTTCTTAAATGGGTATTTCAAAAATCACTAGGAGTGTGAGGAATTGGGAAAAGAGAATTAGATATATAATGTGTTGGATGTAAGCGACACAAAAGAGTTAATTTGTTTCACTATTTCACTAAACCTTCTATTTGACTTCGCACTTTACAACCATGTAGAGTTCTGACACAACTTTGTAGCGTATCCCTTTTACAGTCATACTTACATACCAGAATATGTTCTCTCAGAATAGTCGTTTTGTATGTCTTGTTTATTTGGCAGTCTGTAATGTTCTTGCTATGTTGTTTTCACTGGCTTCCCAGAATCTTATTTGTGATACTATGATGGGGATTTCTTTCATTGGGATATGGTTTGACTCTGGGTGCCAAGTAGGTGAGGCCTTATACAAGAGCGGTAGATTGTGACTTTGTTGTGAAATTGGGGCAGACAGATACCACTGAATTAAATAGTTTGTACAAAGTGAAAATGTGTCATCTAGCTATTCACCTGAAACCCCAAACCACCCTAAACTGCTGATTTTTCTCATTGGTTGTTGTCATTATCCTAGAGTTCCTATGTTTTGTCTCTTCTTTATCCCAGTCAGACTACTTGGTACCTAAGTGCGGCATGGCTGATAATTTTTTCATTGAAGAGGCATTCTACAAGAGGAGCATATTGTCACTTTGCCGCGAAAATGTTCCATCTAGATACCTTTGGAACCAAATGGTGTTTACAATATGTATTGTATCGTCCAACTATTCACCCCAAACCTGAAGCCCTAAACCACTGAGATTTTTAGTGGTTTTCCTCATCGTCCTCAAGTTCAAATATTTTGTCTCTTCTTTTCTTCTGAAGCCCTAAACCCTTGATCAGTAAGGGAGTGTACTTGCTTATGTATGAAATAATATAAATGTGAAAAACTATATGTAGAGGATAAAAAAGGTTAGCTCAGTAGAAAATATTTATAGGCAAGCTTGAATTGATAATGGGAGTGAAATGTTTTATATAACAAAAGCTGCAGTGAAAAAAGAACAAATTGTTGAGAAGAGGGAACATGTTTTGATCCTTGAGTTTGCTTCGTTTTTAATTCTTGGGTTTAGGGTTTGTTAGGAGTTTCCCTGTCTTTAAACGTTCTCTCATTGTGGGCCCTAGACTTTGCAAAAACATCAAAATTTGATAGAACAAGAGACACACACTAAAATATTTGAAAGAGTTGGGAAATCCTTTTCTATTTTTTGTGAGAATGGTAGTTGTTTGGATTCTGGAAAGCTCCTGGGCTATCTCAGGGTCATTTTCTGTCTATTCATATTTCAAAAATATTTCAGGTGCTATGAAATCTTGCATGCACTCATATATGGAATTAACAATGTTAAATTTGTAATTGTTGTAGAGAGAAACATTAATGGTGTGCCTGAATGTTCTCATATCTGCCTTTTTGGTATAATAAAATTTATAGGTTTTTTCTCAGGTTCGGGGAATGAAGTAGAGTATTCTCAATAAATGAGGTGTGAGCATTTCAGATTGGACCGGGTGGATTATTTTTCACTAGCGATGGAAAGGCTGAACTCAAAGTATGGAAATTGGCTAACCAGACACTCTGAGAGGCCGACACAGCTCTTCAAAATTTATGTTGTAATCAATGGCCTCGGTTTGAGATGATACTGCGGTCACTTCTTAATGAAAAAGTGACCCTCACTCATATATCCCACTTGTGAAGCTCGTCATGTACTCCTCTCTCAACGCTCTAAATACAATTACTTTGCGATGATCCTATGAGTAACATGGAGGGATACAACCGCCAGGTGGAAAGTAGGTGAGCCCTAGGGTACAGGGTTGTACCCGCCAGTTTGGTGTTTCTATTGGTGGATGTTCTCTATGGTATTTGTTTGAATTAATTTCTTGTGTTTTCATGTGCTCACCCAATATTGACATTGTGCTAACACAAAACAATTCTCCGTTCGATCTGTGCCATTATTTATTTGTTATGTGTCTAGGCAACAATAGTACGAAATAGTAGACAAAATCAACCCATTAAAGGATGGAATGGAAGACATCCCAACTATCTAGAACTGTCACAAAACATTGACTTTCACTTCTATAACAATCCAGACACCAGCGACAATCATAGCCATTTTGTGTTTCACGACCATGTGAAAAAATATCATTTGTATTATTCATTTCCCACCTATGCAGGAGGTTTCACTTATGTTTTCTGCCACCTTCCCTTTGTACATTAATATTTTGTTAAAAGTAAGGTTATATATATATGAAGGTATACATGGGTGGCATGATGATATATCTTGAATCAGGAAAATCAATGATTAAAAAATGGCACGTCATAGTGATATTTTGTTAACATTAAGGTTATATATTTGAAGGTCTACATGGGTGGCATGGTGATATATCTTGAATCGGGAAAATCAATGATTAAAAAATGGCATGTAAGAGCACCCACCAAGGCTCAATTCCCTTAGAGGCACGAATAATCATTTGGATCTAGGAGCACTCCTTGATATAATATCGTCTTTGAAAGAAGACTAAACCCTCTTATTGTAACATATTAGCTAAAGAAGGTGTTTGTGTTGAGTAGTTTTCACTCCAAAGTGTTATTTTCACCAGTACCACTAGGCAGGCTTGTGCACAACCTCTTCGGGCAAGTTGTAATGTTTTTCTTGAGTTTAAAATAAGCACTTAAAAAAAGTACAAAGGGATTTTGTTGATTTTAGAAATGTGTTTTTCTATCATGTGTAATTTATACCTAAATATTTGCATTGGCATTTCCATAATAACTTTGCAAGAAATTCATCAAAATTACCAAGGGTTTTGTTATCATGTTAGTTTTGTCCATTTGTGACACTTAGTGCTTTGTTCCAATGAAATCACAAATCATGTTGTAATGTACTTTATAATTTCAAAATCATGGAGGACAATAGTCAAATCTTAATTTGACCAAAATGGAGCATCACGCGCCCTCATTCATGGGCCATGCAACAATATAGGGAATCCTTCAAAGGCCCATGAAATTTTTGTTACACTAAGAAGGAATTAAATTTTGTGGCTCATTGATTGCCATGATCGCTTTAGAAGCTATTTTAATCAACCTTGAAATCCCATATCCTTCAAATTTCTTCGCTTAATGAAAGGGCTACATGGCCATACCTAGTGTAAATGGTAACACCTGGGTCAATATTTGACATGATGAGGTTCTATTTCCCTTCATTTTATCTCAAAGGAAAGTCTATAAATGAAAGCCTCCCCCAACCATTTCAACAAATTGAATAACGAGTGGTTGTGTTTTCAAAATCCCCCCCTTCCACCACCAATTGACCATTTCATAAGGGGAAATGCTACCCAATTCACTCCAAGAATGAAAGAGAGTATTCAAAAGAGGATAGAATCTTGCAAAGAGAGAGCTCGTAGGCCATCTCCATCACCTCTTCAAGGTGAAATATACCACTATGTATTTAATAGTTTTCACTCCAAAGGCTATTTCACCAGTACAACTAGGTAGGCTTGTGCACAACCTCTTTGGGAAAGTTGTAATGTTTTTCTTGAGTTTAAACTAAGCACTTAAAAAAAATAAAAAGGGATTTTATTTATTTTAGAAATGAGTTTTTCTATCACGTGTAATATATACCCAAATATTTGCAATGGAATTTTCATAATGACTTTGCAAGGAATTCATCAAAATTACCAAGGGTTTTGTTATCATGTTAATTTTGTCCACTTGTGACACTTAGTGCTTTGTGCCAATGAAATCACAAATCATGTTATAATGTACTTTATAAGTTCAAAATCATGGGCGAAAATAGTCAAATCTTAATTTGACCAAAAAGGAGCATCATGCATCCTCAGTCCATGGGACATGCAACAATATAGGGAATCCTTCAAGGCCCATGAAATTTTTGTTACACTAAGAAGGAATTCAATTTTGTGGCTCATTGATTGTCGTGATCACTATAGAAGCTATTTTAATCAACCTTGAAATCCTGTATCATTCAAATTTATTCGCTTAATAAAAGGGGTACATGGGCATACCCGGTGTACATGGTAACACCTGGGTCAAAATTTGACATGATGAGGTTCCATTTCCCTTCATTTTCTCTCAAAGTAAAGTCTATAAATGAAAACCTCCCCCAATCATTTCAACAAATTCAATCACGAGTGGTTGTGTTGTCAAAATCCCCCCCCTTCCACCACCAATTGATCATTTCATAGGGGGGAATGCTGCCCAATTCACTCCACGAATAAAAGAGAGTATTCTAAAGAGGATAGAACCTCGCAAAGAGAGAGCTTGTTGGCCATATCCATCACTTCGTCAAGGTGAAATATTCCACTATGTATTTAGTTATTTCAATTGATGTTATTACAAAGAATTAAATCTCTTCCCCCTCATAAAGTTTTTCAAATGGTGTACATGTGTCTTCATTTTATTTTGCATCCATTGCTTGGTTCACAATGTTTGGTAGATGATCCCTAGACATAACTAGTGTTGCCTTATATGCTAAATTTAGACTCTAGAACATGGCCTAGGCCACAATAACCATTCTTACTATCATAAATGTTTAAATTGACACCATATGTTTCTTATAGGCCAAATATTCTCTAAGTGAGACCTATGCGATGACATGGGGCCATATGCATGGCCCACAATCCATAAAGGCAAATTCTATGGCTTAATACTTTGTCTTTTGGACTTGGTAAACTATTATAGTGCAAACCTCAAAATGGCAACCATATCCTACATGTAGGCCAAATATTCCTTATGGAGGTTTTATGTGGTGGTCTGGGATCCTCACATATCCCATTACCTATAAAGGAAAAAAATTTCACCCAATATCCTACATTTCATGCATAGAACATGAAATGTACCTAAAGAACCATCATTGGTGCACCAATCCTTGAAATGGTGACCATATGCCACTCATTGGCTAAACGTTCTCTATATGGGGCATGTGTGGTGTTCTAAGGCATCACATATCATCCATGAGTCCCTCATACCATTTGTATGGCCTTAAGAACTTTAACATTAGGAACTTTAACCTTAGGGATTATGACCTCAAGAATTTTAACCTCAGGAACTTTGACCTTAGGAACTATCATCTCAAGAAATTTGACCTTAGGAACTTTGACGTCAAGAACAATACGCCTTGTTCTTTGATGATGCATTGAAAGGAATTCTTAGGTGGCAAGTGCAAGAGAGTGGACGTGGGGGGTGGGGACATGGTCATCTATGATGGAAAAGGGGTTTAGGAATCACAACGAACAATAAGGCAGAAGTGCCACATAATTTTGTATTACAATATCGTATGGTTTGACCATGGTTTTTTCTAATATAAAATTTACTTCTTAGTGCGTAAAAAACTAGATTCACATAACTACCCAGGGGTAAGAATTCCACTTTTTCTTTTAAGAGTCCACCTCAATCTAAACTAAGTTTGAGCTCCTATATGCAGTCTTAAATTATGCAAATTTTATGTCAATACTCTGATTTTGTATCCTTAAATTTGGGTTTATTTCAACCATCCTCTTAAATGTCCACTTTGCATCCTCAAATGTGGGTTCATTTCAACTATCCTCTTCATTGTTCACTATTTTCTCACCATTATTCATTTTTATTGTTAATTTTTATATTTTTTCCACGAGAAAAAGATTGTCGCATTCATGTTCACTTTGTGGATGTTTAAACAACATATTGTTTTTGATAAATCTCTCACAACAATCTAAAACCTTTCCATGGACTTAGAATGATATTTGTGTGGATGATATGCCAATAGTTTTCTACCCTTATTAAATGATTTGGAAGCATTTAACTATGAAATGTTAATTCAAGTTGTAATCAACCAACCAAAAACAATTTACCCCCTCATACGTTAGGAGGAATGTTCATTTATATATATCTATTTCATCCTAATAAATACTTCTTCATTTTATATTTATATGAACATTTGGCTTTTACCCTTAGGTCGATATATTTAATAATTTTCCATTCAACTATGTTGATAAAATTAAACTGAAAGTTATATATCAATCATGATAGTTAAAAAACATTTGTATTGTTCCCTTATTAAAATTTAGTCCATTCTTTCTTGATTTGATAGGAACAATATTTTTCTAACCTCTTCAATTTTTTTCAACATTTGGGTTAAGTTTTCTTTAAAATGTTAAAAGTATATAGGAAGTTAAATGCAAGTTTAAATTGATTTTGGAGTGAAATTATTTCTCCTATTACAACAACTTAACTAAATGATGAAAATGTTAAATCTTTTAAAAATTATTTTGTTCGTATTAATGAATATGTAATACTTCTCTTTTTTATAAAATTATAATGTTTGCCATAAATATAAAACAATATTTGAAAAATATATTATCTTAAATGAAAACAAATTTATAAAATTATTTGAAAAAAACTTTTACAAATGAGTTTTGGGAAAAAATTTGAAAACAAAAAAATATATTAAAATATAAAATTAACTTAAATTTAATCATTGATTTTCACTAATCAAAAAAAATATTTTAAAAAATATTATATTAAAATAAGTCTAAATTTTATAATTATTTACTACATAAATTTAAAAAAACAAATTGAAAAAAAGACTTGCAATAATATAAATATAAATTTAGAAAAATATATATTAAAATAAGTTTAAATTTAATAATATATTTGGAAAACAACTTACAATAAAATAAATTTAAATTATAAAAATTTAAAGCTTTTTAATATTAAAATAAGATTAAATTTGACCATGTCTCGTTAATTCCAAGTTGGTTTAATTTTCTCATCCAGGTTAATTTTCTCATCACAGGTTAATTTTCAATCTGTATCAGGCTTGTTATAACTGACTTAATTTTTAATTTCAATCAATCTTGTTAATTGAGGCGGGCATGTGAAAATCCAAAATTGGGCACATTAAAAAGTCAATATCAGCAACATTAAACTCCATGTACTATGTCGTCCCTAAGTTGACCTGTCAACAATGATGCTTTGAATGATGTGTCCCATGGTAAGAGGGTATAGAGCACATTCTGCAAGGTACGTAGAGAGTTTTTCGGCTGAGTACAAGGAGAGTTTTCGGGCTGAAAATATTTCCCCAAGCAACGATTCAGGAAACCCGAACGACTTTGGAGAGGGGGGCCAACCAACCACGTAGGCGGGTAAAAGGGAAATTGCAATCGTGATAAGTGTGGCCCCATCTGGTGCTTGCCAGAATGAGGAGAAGATTGAGGCTTTCCCTAGAATGCAATCTGTTATATTGGTTTTGGATAGGGCACAATGTTCTAAGAGCGAAGTGACGAGATACACATAGATTGATGTGATTGGTTTGGATACGACACACTACTCTAAGAGCAAAGTGATGCAACAAACATAGAGTGATGTGATCCCACAAGGATTGTTGTCTGTTACCACATAAAATTAGCTTGGAGTTTTTTGGATGGAACTCGACACTTGCGAGAAAGATAGAATTAGAGCTATGTCGCAGAACTATTTAGATCGACGCCTACATGCATGTTTTCCAGTGTTAAAAAATAGTACTGAAGAAGACCTGAATCTGGCACTAGATTGAAGATTAAGTAAAGAGGCTTGGGGATGAAGTTCACACTGCACAAGGATAAATAAAACCACTACAGATATCCTATCCCTTTACCATTCATGATTTCCCTTATGTTTTCTACCATCCTTCCCTTTAGATGTTGACATGTATTAAATTAGAGGTTATATATCATGACCTCCATATTCTTCTTTCCAAAGTTAGGAGAGGATTAAGGGTTTACTTGCGATGCCAGTTAGTTATATTGGTGTTGGAATAGGGCACGATGTCTGACTGATTGACTTGATGGGATAAACAATGTTCATTGAATTGATGGGATAAACAGAGTGTTCAATGAACTGATGGAATAAAGTATTATTAATTAAATCTTTTAATCTTTATTAATTAAAGAAAATATTAATAAAATATCTTCAAGTTTTTATAATTTATTTCTCATCTTGAAGAATGCCTTATATACCAGATCATTTTCAAGAATATTGAAATAAGGAATATGTGCTCGAGGCAGTGCAAAAGACACTAAGATCTGGATCATGGTAATGTGCAACAAGAATGATTGTTAGGAGTCTATGAAAGATTCATTATGGGTTGTTGAGGATATCAATCATTTATATATGGTCATGGTTAAACATGCTTAAGCGTATCTAAATGTTGTAATCCTCACTTAGTAATGGGACATATGAGGGAAATAAATGGACCTAGGTGTGTATTAAATGGTATATTAAAGAATACGAGGGAAATGAGCCTCACATATGGACTAAGGTATACTAAGGTGTAAGAGATTATGTCATAAGGAATCATGTTGTGTACACTTCGAACATTCAAGGATCCCATCAAATTTTGCAAATTAGTTAAGAGTCCAAAGTCTCATGAATTGTATACATAAACTTGTACTTGCTTGTCCATAGTGTGAAAATCTAATTAAACAAAATGTAAGGTTTCTTTCATTTCCTCTTCTTGTATTGTAATATGGATGGAATCATGGAAACAATGCAACATTGGACTTACACCGAGTCAACATATCACCAATGCCTTATCCATAAAACCAAGCCACCTTCACCCCTTTTCATGGCTCTATTTACCGCTCAACTTCTCCTACCTTAACCTCAACATTTGGATGTCAAAAAATATGAAAAGATATATGAATAGAAGGATTGACATCAACTTGACATATCTTCAATAGATCTGATGAAATTCAACAATAAACATTCCTTTAACAAATATGACCTTTACCCAATCCTTGTTTGTATGCCAACATTTTGGAAATCTTTATAATGTTCCCATATTAGTTACCCATATGTTTTCAGGAAGTTTTTGAAACAGGTTCAACTCAAGTGACAAACAGGCTACACACACACACACACAAACATATATATATAATCATTGATTTCATCTTACGTTGGTGTAGGATGGTATATATATCAAAAGCTTGACATTGACAAAATATTAATCCAAATATCTGATGACTATCAACTATCAACAAACATTTCACAAAAATAAACTCTATGTATCTAACCAATACTTATCATGTAGGCTACCATGGAGAGATATTGTTTGCAGATACTATAATACCTTACAAACACAAATTTCACAAATCATTCATGACCAACACATCACCCCACCCTGCACTTTAACCTTTCAAGTCCTCATAAACGCACACAACCATAACAACTCATTTATTCTATGAAAAATTCTAAAATTATGAACATACAACAATGCATAATGATGGCTACAAAAGAGAAATGGTAAAATAAAAAATGTGCATGTGTGCACATCAAGAACTACACATAAATGGCACATAATGACAGATACAAACTAAAAAAAGTCGAGCCATGGATATTAATTCTTCTACGAAATCCAATAGAATAACCATATATTGTCAATTTTTGAATATAAAACAACAAGCCTTGGTAATAATCACCACTGGAGATTAATTTGGATCCGTGATAACTCTGATAATGCATTCTTAGTCATTGGAATATGATTTTCCAATACTTTGATCACATGCATGAGTAGAACAAAATCTGATCAATACTTCCCTGAGCCGCTTAATCTTTGAGTTATCCAAAAATCCGCTTTGACATTAAATTAGACGGTAATTAAAATCAAACTCCTTTATTTGGAT